>JAAGEH010000014.1:5239738-5250655 GCA_011751065.1 Lasiurus cinereus | reverse complement strand
ATTTTAGATCTTTCTTCCTTTCTAAGTGCTTAAAGTTGTAAATTTTCATATATTTTTATTCCTCTTTTACTGCCTTCATATGTTATACACAAACAGTTTTAGTTTACCATATTACTTCCTCTTCTAATATTTAGTTTTATATATAATACTAGAGGCCTGGTGCATGGAGCAGGGGGTCCCTCAGCCCAGCCTTCCCTCTCTCACAGTCTGGGAGCCTTCAGTGGCAGGAGGTGACCTGGCAATCAGGGGAAGGTGACACCCCATCACACTTCTGCTGCTGCCATTGCCAGTAGTGCAAGCCTCGGCAGGCCCTAGTTACCTGAGAGTTGGGTGGCCCTGGGCAGCTGAGCAGCCACCATCCAAGGCTTATCTGTGTCTCAGACTGGCCCTGGGAAGCTAGGGGGCTTAGGGAGACTGGGGGACTCTGGAGGCAAGCGTGCAGAGCAGCCAGACCCATCTGTCAGGCCCAGTCATGCTGCATACCTGCTGCCCCGGTGGGTCTGAGGGGACTGGACACCACCATCTTGTGGCTGTGGCACCACCATTTTTGAGGGCATGGCAGTCAATTAGCATATTCCCTCTTTATTAGATAGGATACATGTAGATATACATAATATTTAATTCTTCATTGACTTTATTCTTCTGTATTAACACTTTTGATATGTCATTGGATACTGCCATTTGGTCTCACTGTTTTCTATAAGAAACCAGATGTTAATCATATTATGGCAATTCATTTTTGTTTTGCTACTTGTAAGATTTTCTCTCTGCCTGTGGCTTTTAGCAGTTTGACAATGTATTCTTTTATTGTTTATCCTACGTGGTTTCATCACACTTCTAAGATCTATAGAATTATATTTTGCATCAAATTTGTCAAGTTTTTAACTATATTTCTGCAAATGTTTTTTTATTTTTCTATCTCCTAGTTATAGATAGGAAATGGCTGGAATTTATAGCTGGAATGTGTGGCATTGTGAAAACATGTCTCTAAAACTCTCTTCATTGTTCTTCAATCTTTTTTCTGTTCTTTAAATTACTATTTTCTCTGGTGCTAACACACATTCATGGTGATCTTGGGCCAGCTCAAATCTGCTATGGATTTTCTCATTATAGTTATTGTGATTTTTATTTTTAGAACTTATTTTTTATATATAGTTTACATTTCTCTGATATTCTTTATTATCTCGTTGTCATTCTACTTTACTCTAATTCTTTGAAAATTATTTCCTTTGCTACTGCAAAGATATTTACAATGGTTGCTTTTAAGTATTTGTTAAATCCAGCAAATGGACCTATTCAGATTCAGTTCCTATTAAACTTATCCAAATGGGTCCATTTATAACTGAGCATGAGCCACGCTTTTCCATTTCTTTGTCTGTCTTACGATTTTTGTTTGAAAGTGTACATTTTAGAGTATTGTAGCAACTTTGGATTCTTTCTTTCTCTCTTTTTTTTTTTATGGCTATTAGATTTTTTTAAAAAGACCTTATCTGGATTTAAACTGCAGAATCTATCTGCTCGATGGGTGCAGTTACTGTTTCTGCTGTGTTTTTTCATTCTTATGTTTATTTCTTTTCCTAGGTGTTGCCTCCTATATCTGCCTAACTACGAGGTTAGCTAATGTTTTGGACTGAAATTTTGTTCAAACACCTTGAACATGTAAAGTTTCCACCTTCTGCCAATTTATCTTATGTGGTTTGAGAAATATTTTTGAAGTTTCAGCCTGTTCTCAAGTCTCCCTGGGCTTTCTCTTTGAGCTCTATTTTGTTTTGCTGGGCTTTGTTAGGTCTCTCCTGGACATGCATGGGCGTGCAGTCAGCCAGTGGTCACATGGAGAGCTTATCTCAGCATTTCCACAGCTTCCTTGTTTCCAGAATCTCCCCATGAAATGTCTGGCCAGAAGGTTTTTCCTGCCTATTCCCAAGTGAACCCATTAC
The DNA here is from genome assembly GCA_011751065.1 of Lasiurus cinereus. NCBI lineage: Eukaryota > Metazoa > Chordata > Mammalia > Chiroptera > Vespertilionidae > Lasiurus > Lasiurus cinereus. The sequence goes on along the minus strand of JAAGEH010000014.1, from coordinate 5,248,718 downwards.
CACTATTAATCAGCAAAGAAGGGGTTTTGCTGCCTACTGAACTGAGTCAGCCTGCCCCCATTGGCAGCATAGCCACAGGTGTTTTGCAGAGCCACAACTTGTAAAACTAGAACTCTTTCCACACAGGCAAAGATAGAGGGTGTGAGCAGTTCCAGGGAGGGGGTCAGAGACTCCTGATGTCTTGATTCAAAGCTTACACAGGCTGAGACTGGTTTGGCTCAGTGGATAGAGCATCGGCTTATGGATTGAAAGGCCCCAGGTTCGATTACGGTCAGGGTCAAGTACCTTGCTTGCGGGCACATCTCCACTGTGGGGCTTGCAAGAGGCGGCTGATCAATGTCTCTCTCTCATCGATGTTTCTGACTTTCTCTCTCCCTTCCTCTCTGTAAAAAATCAGTAAAATATATATTTTTAAAAAATTTTTCCTTTAAAAAAAAAAAGCTTTCAAGGCCTGGTTAGTGTGACTCAATGGTTGAGCATCGACCTCTGAACCAGGAGGTCACAATTCAATTCCCATTAGGGTACATGCCCAGGTTGTGGGCTCGATCCTTGATTTAATCAATGATTCTCTCTCATCATTAATGTTTCTCTCTCTCTCTCCCTCTCCCTTCCTCTCTGAAATCTTACGTGTGTGTGTGTGTGTGTGTGTGTGTGTGTGTGTATGTGTGTGTATGTGTGTGTGTGTAAAAAAAGCTCTCACAATTTTGGGGAATTAATGCTTTCTCAAATAGTTCTAGGCTTTTGGTCATTTTCCAGTGCTTTAAATTATTGTTTTTGACATTTTTGACCAATTTTATACTCTTTTTTTTTTTTTTAGAAATAAATTACCAAACTAGTCACACAACTATTATTCCATTGATATGTAATTCTGCAAGGGGCAAAATAATAAAAACAAAAAATATGTCAGTGGTTTCCAGGCACTTAGGATGGAAAGAAGTCCTGATTACAAAGGAGGTATAAGGAAACTTATTGGGATGATGGAAATTTTCCATAGTTTCATTTTGGCTTGGGCTACATGACTATATGTATTTGTCAAAACTCATAAAAACTGCACACTAAAAAAGGGTGAATTTTCCCTACCAGCATGGCTCAGTGGTTGAGCATTGACCTATGAACCAGAAGGTCACAGTTTGATTCCCAGTCAGAGCACATGCCTGAGTTGTGGGCTTGATCTCCAGTAGGGAGCCTGCAGGAGGCAGCTGACCAATGATTCTCCCTCTTCACTGATGTTTCTATCTCTCTTGCTCTCTTCCTTTCTCTCTAAAATCAATAATAAATATATATATTTTCAAATGGTGAATTTTATTGTAGGTAATGGATACCTTACACAATTTGACTTGATAATAACAATAATATACTCTGTGGAGTAAGACTACTCAAGTTCAATTCCCAATTCAGTCTGTGAATATCGTTGTGACCTGGGACAAGTTACCTGTTTCTTATCCTAACATTACCAAATAATTATAATAATTGCATTAGTTTTCTATTGCTGCCAGAACAAATTACCATAAACTTAGGGGCTTATAAAAACAGAAATGTAATATCATATTTACTGTCCATTCAAAAGTTCAAACTAGATCTCCACAGGCTAAAATTAAAGTGTTGGCAAGGCTATGTCCTTTCTGAGGTTCTAGAGAAAAATCTATTTCCTTGCCTAGAAGCTGGTTATCTGCATTTCTTGACTTGTACCCCTCCTGTATCTGCAAAGAGAAACATCGATCAAACCATCAAACTTCAGAGGGAAGGTGGGGGAGGGTGAGGGTAAGGAAGAGAGATCAACCAAAGGACTTGTATACATGCATATAAGCCTAACCAATGGACACAGACAACAGCAGGGGTGAGGTCATGAGTGGGAGGATGCGGGTTAAGGGGGGAATAAGGACACATATATAACATCTTAATCAATAAAGAAATTAAAAAAAAGAATGCAGCAAAACATCTTTGTTTCTCTCTCTGACTCTGATTTTCCTGCCTTCCTCTTTCATATTTAAAAAATGCTTTTTTATTACATTGGGTCCATTCTGGATATTCCAGAATAATCTTCATATTATAAGAGCTGATTAGTATCTTTAGTTTCATCTGAAACATGTAATATGATATATTCACAAGTTCTGGGGATTAGGAACTAGACAACTTTGGGATGCCTAGCACAACATGGTTTATGAAGACTAAGTGAGTTATAAATGGGAAAAAAACTAGAATAATATCAATACACAACAAATACTACTTTAGTTCTATCATGATTATCATTATTTTGGGGTCAGGCATAAAGTAAGCAGAGTATGTAGAAAGTGATGGCGATGCATAGACCAATACCACCCTGTCCTACTCTCAATGAATCTGAATGTGGAAATGTCAATAGAATAATGTTCACCCAAAGGCAAGGTGTTATTAAGCCTTGTATCTCTCTTTCTGTCCTACTGTCAAAACTGTACATCACCAAATTGCAATACAAATTAGCCAACTAACTATATGAGAGAGATAGAGTTTTGAATCCTACTTAATTTCCTGATCCCCTGGCCATCATCCAGGTGAATAAAGTGCCTTTGTGTATCATGAAAAATGGGCTTATTCTCAGAATTCCCATAAAACTCACTATAACCAGTTTTTATGAATACGTAGACATACACAGCCTCGGGCACTGGGGAGTTCTTTGTTATGTAACAGCAGAATATGTCATTCTCAAGCTTGTGGTTGCATGTAGACTGGAACAGGAGTGACCCAATTGCATTTTTCAAAGAACTTGGTGGTTATTCTCAGTCAGTATCTTCAGTCTATGGGTATGGAAACCATATTAAAGCAGAAGAGAACATTAATGATTTAAACCTGGAAACTTTGTTTATTCATTTCTATATGATTGCTGTTCCATACAATAAAAAAGACTATTCCCATGTTTTTATTTGGTACCCTATCATGTTAGATAAATACATTTGTATTCAGTAATTATATAGAGCCACTCCAAAATAACTAAAGTACTTTAAGGCTAACTTGGCTTAGCAAAATCAAGCATTAAAAGTGTTATTTGTCAAAAGAAAATAACATGGGAAAGAAATGCAAGTTTACACTATTTAAATAATAGCAAAATTTGAATCAATGTGTGTAATGCAACTGAAGCACTGCTCAAAAGAAATCCTAATGATTTGAATATCTTATTAATATATAAAATAGTCAAATGAATAAATAGCTAAATGAATAACACATTTGTCTTGAGAGGTTATAAAAACTAAATAAACTTATGACAAGTAAATGGAAGGAATTAATAAATATAAAAACAAATTTTAATTAAAATTATTAAAATGATAGAATAAGAATAAATCTAAGAATTGTTTTCCCTAAAATACAACAAAATAGGTAAAACATTAATAATTCATTCAAAAAAGAGTAAAAATATAAACACAAAATATTGAAATGTTTTTGTGGAAATAATTATAGATAGAAAAGACACTAACAGAATCATGAGAGAATGTTTAGCTCATTATTCTGCTCAGTGACAATAAGAGTTTGTATGAAATAAATTATTTTCTGGGAACATATAAATTAAAATTAAACCCAGAAATACTATACAGTATTGCCAGACCAATTAGTCTAGGGAAGGGAAACTAGATTGCTGGCAGACATCAGTGGGAGGGCAGATTTATATTTTACTGCATATTGTTTCTTTTAAATTTTGTACTCTCTTTGCAATAGCAATTCAAACGAACAAGTGAGATATATTATTAAAGAAACACCAATAAAATACTTTTTTAAATTACTTTGAAATCAGCAATGAGTTTATCATAGGCTAAATAATTGGCAAAAATTAAAAATTTAAATATTTGTAGGGGGTGAGGATGATGGGAAGAAATTAATCAAAGAACATATATGCTTATAGAAATAGCCCATGGACACAGACAAAAGTGTAGTGAAGGCCTGGGGTGGACAGAGGATGGGTAGAGGGAGAGACTGGAGAAAGAAGATGGAGGATATCTATAATATTGTCAAAAATAAATAGATGAGAGATAGATAGATAGATAGATAGATAGATAGATAGATGATAGATAGAATAATAGTAAATAAAAATAAATAAAATATTTGTGGTATTCTAAGGTGACAAATGGCAATAATGGAAACTGGACAGCTATGAAGTCAGAAAGTCTAAAAATGCTTATGTTTATTTCAAATGTATTTTAATATTCAAACACACAAATCTTTATTTATGCCTGCAATTCTATGCTTTTATAATATTTGCTATATTAGAGTCCTTGGAAGTAATGCCTTTGATGAGTTGGGATTTCATTTAGAACTCAGAATAATTAGGAGGATGGTAATAACCACATTTAGGACATATACAATCATTTTTCTCTTTTAAATGCCACAGGATCTCTAGCTGCTCAAAAAATTTCCCCAAACCATGGGAATACATTGCACTGCTGATGTGCTGGGAAGCCTTCCTATGAAAATTCCTTACCAATATGAGAATCAGTTCTAATCTTTATCTCTCCCTTGAGTACTTCCACTCAGATATTCAATTTAATCCACTTAAATTGTCCTGGATATGCCCTTATTCACAACTCTCTGGTACACTTTCAGACTTCCATCTACTTATTTTCAAAAAGCTCTGGATTGTTAAATTGAAGACAATTTTTCCCCAAATCTATCTACACACTTCACTTAACTGAGAGGGACAATTTTATTTTACAACAATCCAACAAAACTCCATAAACAAAGTCTGTATTTCTAGAACAGAATATCTAATTAGTGGAGTCATCAAAGATTTCCTTTATTTAGGAGGTGGACAATGATTTACTTTGATCACACCATGATTTTGTCAAGAACAACATTTCTTATTGTGCACTTAAGAAATTATAGGAATAGAGAGAATCCAAGATGGCGGCATAGGTAAACACCTACACTGCTGCCTCGCACAACAATTTCAAAACTACAACTAAAAGACAGAACGGACATCATCCAGAACCACAGGAAAGCTGGCTGAGTGGAAGTTCTACAACTAGAGGGAAAGAGAGGGGCTCACGGAGACCCAGAGGAGCTTCAAAAAGCTGAGGTACAAAGACGCGCGCGCTGAGAGAGCAGGTGCCAGAGTACCTGGCTGGCTTTCTCTGGCGGGAGGGAAACAGACACTCCCAACAGCATTGAACCCCTTATCCTATGACACTAAACCCCAGATCCAGCCGAAATTCATACGGGGGGAGTTTGGACTGTGAAAAGGGAGAAGTGCACGGAAATTTAGGGGAGTCGCAAAGGATAGGAGGTCTGGTCGCGCACGGCACCACTCGGAGGACAGATTGCTGATTGTGCCACTGGCTTTCGCAAGTGGGTGGGAGACAGACCCTCCCAACTGCGCCACTTCTGACTCCACTAAGCCCCTGTTTCGGGCGAAACCCTGGAGACCTAGACTCCTGTAGTCCTGGTGCACAGGGGAGCCGGAAAGGCAGCGGTTAGAGGCACTGCGGGCTCGCGCACAAGGACCGCTCCAGCGATTACCCAGTCACGTGAGACTCAGAGGCCGTGGAGGGTGGGGCCGACTGGAAGGCAAGGTGGTCCCTTAAGCCCTGAGACTCCACCCATCCCTAGCTCAACAGAGAGGCTTTTTTGGTTTTGCAAGTCTGGTATCATAAGGCTGAATCCAGCACAGAGGTTTCCCCGGCATAGTGAAAATGCCAAGACAAGGGAAGGGATTACAAGCAAAAGAAATGGAGGAAAAAAAACGACTGGATGTAGAGTTCAAAACCACGCTTATAAGGTTTTTCAAGAATATGCTAGAAAAGATGGATAAATTTAGTGAGACCCAAGAGGAGATGAAAAAGGACCAACTAGAAATTAAACATACACTGACTGAAATAAAAACTATTATACAGAGTCCTAACAGCAGACGAGAGAAAGGCAAGGATCAAGTCAAAAATTTGAAATATAAAGAAGCAGAAAACATTCAACTGGAAAAGCAAGAAGAGAAAAGAATCCAAAAATGTGAAGATAATGTAAGGAGCCTCTGGGACAGCTTCAAGCGTACCAACATCAGAATTGTGGGGGTGCCAGAAGAAGAGAGAGAGCAAGATACTGAAAACCTATTTAAGGAAATAATGACTGAAAACTTCCCACATCTGGTAAAAGAAATGGACTTACAAGTCCAGGAAGCACACAGAACCCCAAATAAAAGGAATCCAAAGAGGACCACACCAAGACACATCATAATTAAAATACCAAGAGCAAAAGACAAAGAGAGAATATTAAAAGCAGCAAGAGAAAAAACAGTTCATTACCTACAAGGGAGCACCCATACGACTGTCAGCTGATTTCTCAACAGAAACGATGCAGGCCAGACGGGAGTGGCAAGAAATATTCAACGTGATGAACAGCAAGAACCTACAACCAAGAATAATCTATCCAGCAAAGCTATTCAGAATTGAAGGGCAGATAAACACCTTCACAGAGAAGAAAAAGCTAAAGGAGTTCATCAACTCCAAACCAGTATTACATGAAATGCTGAAAGGTACTCTTTTAGAAGAGGAAGAAGAAAAAAGTAAAAGACAAAAAATTATGAACAACAAATACACATCTATCAACAAGTGAATCTAAAAATTAAGTGAATTAAAAATTTGATCAACAGAATAAACTAGTGAATATAATAGAATCAGGAGCACAGAAAGGGAGTAGACTGATAATTCTCAGGAGGACAAAAATCATAAAGCATCAAACAGACTGTGAAATTACAGCAGAAAGATTAAAGTTAGGTGAGGTAGATAAGTTATCAATCAAAGGACTTGTATGCATGCATATAAGCATAACCAATGATCACAGCCACTGGGGGGTCGGGGTATGCCTGGGAGGGAGGGGGGCAATGGGGAGATATGTATAAAAAATTAATAAAAATTAATTTAAAAAAAAGAAATTATAGGAATAGAAGAGAATAAGTAAAAAAAAATTTTAAGAACAACTTTATACAGATATGTACTTCTCCAGATCTGACTCCCAGAGAATTAAAGTGATTAGACAGATTAATAAATATGTGGCTAAAAGAAATGACAGTTTATTTACTCTTAAAATGCTAGTAAAGCTATTCAAATATTCATTTGCTTAATAATTGAGACAGTAATTGCTAACATGGATATGGCATTTGCAGAATTTCAGGAGACTCCCAGCACCATTAACTTTGAAAATATCCCAGAGGAAATACTCCCATGTGTTTGGTAAATAAGTTAGGAACACAATATTATTCCCAACTTTTGTACATAATAAAAACAACAGAAATTGAAACATCCAGATAAACAGGAATGGATCGGTATTGATTTTTCTGCCACATAGAAGGAAAATGAGGTGAACTCTCATGCTGTTTGTGTTTTAACTATGATTTATTTCAGGCCTCAGTAAGCCTTTTGTGTAAAGGGATGGGTGGTAAATATTTTAGGCTTTGTAGGCCACATGGTCTCTGTCACAAGTACCCAATTCTATCAGCCACAGATAACAGGTAAATTAGTGGACATGACCTTGTTCCAGCAAAACTTCATATACAAAAACAAGGCAGGACAGATTTGGTTTGCACTGTAAGTTTGCCCATCCTTGATCTATTTGATAAATAAATGATTCATACAGATATAGTGGAAAGCAAATAATAATTTAAAGTCCCAAATCTCATCAGCTGCATGCCTTTTGTGACTGAGATGCCAGAAAGCCATGAACACACCCATCTATTATGGTTTGACATCATTTCTTACTAATAATATAATTAATCTTCCTCTCCCCTCAGGTACACATTGGTTATGAGTGATAGAATTTTTTGAGTAATTTATTTTTATTTCACAATTTATTTTATAATAGATTGTAAATGTTCCTTAAAGAAAACCATATTGTTTTAGACAATATTCTACAGAATTACAATTCTGTTATTAGAATAGTAGAGGCCTAAGGGTCTTTTTTCATTGCCCAAGTTAAGAAATAGGACTAACCAAAAAATCAAATAAATGAACCAAAGTCAATGTCACATTCTGTATTTTGAATTTTCTCCTTAAGCCCTTTTAATTCTGTTCTCTCTTTGTAGACTATATGTGATACACAGAAATTATCTAGGTAACAGGATTGTGAGTAGTATATACTATATATAAATATAAGTTCATGTTATTCTTCCTATTTTTTTCACCCTGATATTTTCTCTGTCATTAACAAATAACAATTTTCTGTGATAATTATGCATTTAAAAAGGTTTTCTCTGTGCCCAGTATGGCTAATGAACATATCTAAATTGTTATGAGATCCACTGAGAAAATTTTAGACAACTAATTTTATTGGTTAACATTTTGTGGGGAAAGATCTTTTAAATATGGGAATAATTCTAAAACTCAGTACATTATATTTAGACTCTATCTTTTCTAGATTACTGTAAAATAACTGATAAGCTGTGGAAACTTTAGTCATATTTCTACAACATATTTCCAAATACCTATACCATTATTAGCATGCTTTATTCTTTAAAACTCTCTGAAGCAGTTAGAGTTAGTAGTATTATATTCATTTTGCAGATACAGAGATTGGATTCCAGGGGCTAAATGATGCATACAAAATCAGAAAATTAGTTAATGATAGAACCTAAATTATAACCCAAATGCCCTTCCTTTCTTACTGGATATATAGTCTACTAAAATCCACTACAATTAATAAGTCTTGAGATGTGCATACCTTAATATACACTATATATATGAGTCTAAACACAGAAAATTGAGATATTTTCTAAGAGGGTGGGGGTTTGGAAAGCTCAATTTGAAAAAAGCTAGATTGGGCCCTGGCCAGTTTCTCAATGGTTAGAGCATCAGCCTACACACTGAAGGGTCATGGATTCAATTTCCAGACAATAGCACATACCTTCGTTGCAGGTTCCATCCCAGCCCCCTGGTCTAGGCAGTGCAGGATGAAATCAATAGATGTGTCTCTCACACATCCATGTTTCTCTCTCTCTCTCTCTCTCTCTCTCTCTCTCTCTCTCTCTCTCTCT
>JAAGEH010000014.1:5047431-5239728 GCA_011751065.1 Lasiurus cinereus | reverse complement strand
TCTCTCTCTCTCTCTCTCTCTCTCTCTCTCTCTCTCTCTCTCTCTCTCCTCTCTCTCTCTCCCTCCCTCTCTCTCCCCTTTCTCACTCCCTTCCAATCTCTAAAAAGCTAAAAAAAAATCAATGGAAAATATGTCCTCAGGTGAGGACTTAAAAAAAAACTAAATTGGGGCACAGGAGCAGAAATGGTGAAAACATAGTGAAGAAGACATCTTCTAAGCCAATTTACCTAATAACAATTTTAAGAACAGAAGAGATGTTTATGAAAACAAGGCTGACTAGAATAACTACTATGGAAAACAGTATGGCATTTCCTCAAAAAAAATTGAAAATGGAACTACCATTTGACCCAATAATCCCACTCCTAGGAATATATCCAAAGAAAACAGAAACACCAATCAGAAAGGATATATGCACCCCTATGTTAATAGCAGCACAATTTAGAATAGCTAAGACTTGGAAACAACCTAAATGCCCATCAGCAGATGAGTGGATTAGAAAATTATGGTATGTCTATACAACAGAATACTATGCTGCTATAAAAAAGAAGAAATACTTACGGTTTAAAGCAACATGGATGGAACTGGAGAGCATTATGCTAAGTGAAATAAGCCAGTCAGTGAAAGAAAAATACCACATGATCTCACTCACTTATGGATAATAAAGAACATTATAAACCGATGCACAAAAATAGATACAGAGACAGAGAAGCATCAAACAGACTGTCAAACTACAGCGAGAAGGCTGGGGAGGGTTGGAGGGAGGAAGTAAGAGATCAACTGAAGCATAGCCATTGGATGCAAGACACTGGGGGCAGGGGGTGAGGGCATGTCCTGGGGGGATAGGGGAAGCCTGGGGAAGATCAATGAGAAAAAAAAGGGAGACATATGTACTACTATTTGTAATACTTTAAAAAAGAAGAGTAAAATAAAATAAAATAAAATAAAATAAAATAAAATAAAAACAAGACTTGCCCCAGGCAGTAGGTTGGGACAAACAGGCTTTGAATCCTTTGTTTTTGTATATCCTGAGAGAGTTGGAGATAAAGATATTTGATGAGGCTGTTCTCTATCCTTTCTGGAAGAGATGGGGTTGCAATCCTCTGGTGGGAGAAAAGTTAAACTTATTTTCAACTCCTACTGCCTCTTGGGCAAAAGGGCAATGACATCAATATAGACATGCCACCCAGCCTGATTTGTTTAGTCTGGAGGAAAAGCAAGGTGATTTGCCTTTGTCTGGGGATTTATTCCTAACAATTAGGTGGGAGTTAAAAGAAGGAATGCTGATTGGTGATGCCATTAGAAGTCTTCCAGGGTTTAAAAGGGTTTAGTCATAGCTAGCATACACATCAGTACTTTTCAACCAAGTTATTATTTTAGTGTATGGTCCTTCTTCACCAAACATTTAGCCACATTTGATTGATTAAATTATGGGCTTAGCAACTTCTTTCAAAGATCAGTCAAAAAATCATTTTGAGCAAACCTTTGGCCCAATTCTTAATCACTGTTCTAAATATTTTACATATATGATCTCATTTAATCCTCATGACAATTTATGATTGTTATGATTGTGCTGATTTTACAAATGAGCAAACGAAGCACAAAAGTGATTAAGTAACTTCAAGTTTTTATAGCTGTTAAGCAGAAGAGCAAGTATTCAAGTCAAGTCTGTCAAGCTGTAAAACCCAAGGGTTTGGTCATTATTCTACTGGTGAGATTTATTTAGGAGGTCATGGCTCAGATGTAGAAAAAGAAACTAACAGTTCAAGGCAGTACAGTTGTCAAATAAATAGCACAGACAGTGCACAACTTCTGAATAAGAAAAGATTGTGATTAAGAAAAAGGTGGGAGAGGAATTATGAAAACTTTGTTTCATTAAATCTTGAAACTTAAGAAACATAAAGGTTTGGGAGAGAGGGGCATTTGCCATTAGAAAATGTGCAAAGGAAGTAGTGAAATGTGAAAATTCAAAAGAGAGGTAAGAATACTAAAAGCATGTACCAGAACAGAATGTATACCAGTCCATGGAAATAAATTAATAAAAATGTACAGCTACACACATACATACACAATGTCAAAATACATATGAGTGTATATTACCAAGGGTTCCATGTCACAGTAAAAATGCTGTGTCTTACTTCTTATAAAGCAACTGTTTTCTCCTATGAGAGTCCAGAAAAAAAGTAAATTCTGTGTAGATAAAAACCAAGGTGAGAATCAACAGGCATCAGTGTAATGTGAAGGTTGAATATAGAACAGTGTAAGGATTTTAAACAAACATCATTGTAATGAACTATTCTGGTGCATCACAGCCTTTGTCATCAGTGGAGCCCTGTTAGCTATAAGGTAGTAGTCTAGAGTGGCAAAAAGGTGGGGAAGGTAAGATCAGGGCTAAAGTCAGAGTGCCTGGATGGGCACTGAGCTTCTGGGGCCTCCAGGTTCTTGGGTTCTTAGCAACTCCACTCCTCGTGTTGGCCAAAGGGAAGAGATCAGGGCTCTCACAGAAGTGTGCTTATGTTAGTCACTATGTTTAAAAAGGGAAATTATTATCACCATTCCCAATTCAACATCTTTCTTCCCTCTGTAACACGCTGGGCTGTGATTCTTCTACGTATTCGTGGCTGACATTGATACTAATGAGGCATAAATGCTGCATTTCACATCATTAAAAGTGGCCTTAGAAAAGGGAAGGAAGTGCAGAATCAGGGCATTGAGAATTCTTATAAAAGCTATCCTCTCTCCCAGTGAATAGAGGATCATTCTCTTTCCTTTTTCAGACAAGGTTTTAATTGTCCATGCATGTCTGTTTGCAAGACACAAGAGAAAACATTTCTTCTTCATGTACAGCAGGAAACTATATGTAGAGAAAAACAAAATCTGTTCTCCATGGAAAGAATGTTAGCAACAATAGGGGTGTGACTTTTTTCCAGGAAAACAGGTGTGTGTATATTTCCCTATGAATAAGGATGGGAGCTGGACACTGCACTGTGCTCACTTTCACATATTGTATTCTCAGATTATCAGACCTCCTTCGGGGAGAAAAATGAAACAATTCAATAGAGATCTCTACACACACCACAATGCACTATTACAAAGCCCTTTCAGGAGACCACTGCCTTCAGAGAGACTAGTCTCTTAAGTAGTTCTGTGTAAATCAAGACCATGATGCTCAGCCCCACTTACCTGTTAATCATGAAGAAGCCTATTAGCATCTCTTACCTGGAAAAATCACAATAGCCTTCTATCTTCACCTCCCAACCTACCTGTTCACTGCAAGCCTGCCTGCACAGGCCCAAGGAGAGAAATGGCTCTGATAAAAAGAAACTATGGATCCATTCATTATCTCAACACCCAGTCTATTCATCTATTCAGTTTCCTGTGTTTTTTCCTACATGGTTTTATGTCATCACAGTGCTCCATGAACCTCTCAATATGAACATAACAGCAATACCTCAAACTCATCAGGTTCCCAACCAAACCATTCATCTTTTCACCCCCAAATCTATCCTTGTCTATTTCCTAGTTCACATAATGACAGCAGTATCATCCAAGGGTATAAAACTCAGTAGCATCGTTGCTTTCTTCCTCTCGTTTATTATCTAAATTCTGATGATGGCAATATTTCACCATTTTCTATGCCTATGGCCTGAGCCTAATCCAGACTTTCACATCTCTTACCTGGAAAAATCACAATAGCCTCCTACCTTAACCTCCCAACCTACCTTCTTCACACAATAGCCACAGTTGGCTTTCTAAATCTTAAATATGATAACATTAATTCTCTGTTTGGAAGCCCTTATTGATTTCTCACTGCTTATAGCACCATTGGGAAATTAGGTTTGGATTGTGCTAGAAAGCTTTCAAACAATGGGGAAAGAAATAAGAAGGAAGGAAAGAACAGAAAAAAGTAAAAATATTTCATAATCCACTAAAATAGGCCTTGTATTTTTTTATGTCTAATGGACTTTATTGTACAAAACAAGCCTATGTAGGGAAGTAAAAAAAACACGTGTCTGCTTATTTTTGCAAAACCAAAAAATAATAAATCAAAAATTAATATAATTAGTTATGTACAAAAGGGAAATATAGATTAGATCAAAACGTTAACTTTCCTGCCTGGTTAGTGTTGCTCAGTGATTGAGCATTGACCTATGAACCAGAAGGTCATGGTTGGATTCCTGATCAGGGCACCTGCCTGCTTTAGGGCTTCATTCCCAGTGTGGGACGTGCAGGAGGCAGCCATTCAATGATTCTGTCATCATTGGTGTTTCTATCTTTCTCTCACTCTTCTTTTCTCTCTGAAATCAATAAAAATATTAAAAAATGTTAACTTTTCTGATTTTGCTACCTGTACTGTGTTTATGTAAGAGAATATCCCTGTTCTTCCAGGAAATTATTACTATAATATTAAGATATGCAGCTCACAGTTAAATGGTTCAAATAAACCAAATTATAATAGTATGTGTATGTGTGTGAGAGACAGAGACTATAGAGAGAAAGAAAGAGAGAGACTATCATAAAGTCAATTTTGCAAGATGATAAAAAAAATTGATCAAATAAGGTCAAAGAGTCTCTCTTTTTATCCTGACAGAACATCTATTACTTCTTACTGCTGAGCTATAGACTTGCACCAGTCCTAATAGATATTTCTCTTCACTGATGGAGTTGGAACTGAGGTAAGTTACTGGTTCTTCATCTTTGATTAAGATGTGGTATATGTTTATTAAGAGTTATATTTGGCCCAGTGTGGGGCGTGCAGGAGGCGGCTGATCGATGTCTCTCTCGCATCGATGTTTCTGACTTTCTATCCCTCTCCCTTCCTCTCTGTAAAGAGTTATATTTTGCATGTTTTCTCTTTGGCAGATATGCTATAGATAGTTCATTGTTACTATAACCTATTTTAGATTTATTGCCTGGTTTTTCATGGACTTTCTTATGAAATGAACATTGCTGGGCTTAAATTTTCTCATCTACAGAATAAGAACAGTTGAGTAATCACTAGATAACATTTCTAAGGGCCTATCTACTCCCCAAATCTCTCATGTTTCACTTCCTTTAGTGCAGCTTTCTTTAGTGCAGAAGAAATTTAAATCTCTCACCCACTGCATTTCTATATTACAAGGGAAGAAAAGGTGACGCATTTGTGTTCATGATTGATATGAAGTGAGGCTTGTTGTCATGTTATTTCTTTTCTGCACAATTTTAATATTTTAATTGAGACTGGAATTGAAAGAAGCTTACTATAACTAGGACTCTAAAAATACTAACTCATGCCTAAGATTGCTCGCATTCTTACAAGTGAAAGAAAATTGAAATAATTGATTTGTTGCCAGTCTAACGCTTTCTGTCTTTCTTATTTCCCAGCACTGGCCTGTATAGTCATTGTTAGGCAGCTTTGCTGCAGTGCTAATTTGGCATTTACTAAAAATATTCACTAGCACGACAGAATGATGTGTAGGACAAATGCTTTCTACTTTGCTATGATCTTTCCAATGGTAGCCAGAGTTTATTTGTTTTGTAAAGCAATGGCTAAAAATGTGAAAAGCAAATATGTTTCCTTTTCCTTTTCTTTCCCAAGGAGATTTTGAAAGGATCTGAATGCAAATGCAGTTAACTGAGAAGCTACATGACAGTAGGCCTGTGATCTTGGACAAACATTGGGTGGAGTAGGAATTACAGGATCTCATAGGTTAGATGGCAAAAGGCTCAGAGACCACTATTGTAGTAGCTGCCATCCTGCTTGTAAAATCCATAGATAAGAATTTGAATTCCTCTTTGCATCAGTTACTCTCACAGATATTCAATGCCATCATAGAGAACCTACCATAAAAAAATTAACATGCAAAGTTATAATACTGAAAGCAAGAAGGAGGATCTGGTGTTTAACTTCTGGGTCCCTGACTCTTTTCACTTTATGAGCCAAAATGATCTATGTCAGATCCAAAAATGTCATCAAGAAGAAGCTGACAGGGATCAAACATGAATTATAAGCAATATGTTGTGAAGTGGTTAAGGAGAGGAGCTGGGGACAGTGCCATCATCTCCCCAGAGAGCCAGTTTTTATAAACTCCTCTCCAGATGTCTGCCCAACCATCTGGTAGCAGAGGAAGGAGTGGGGGAGGTGGGAGGAGAAGCCAAGAGGTAGGATTGCAGCTGTCAAGGGGCTGGGAAAATCCCAGCCCAGGAAAGGCAATCCCTTCATCCCAGCTCCAAATAGTCCCTCCCTTTACCTGGACCTTTCACCTCCCTCCATCCCTGAGAGTTTTGGCCTTCCCAAAGGACTTTTAATCCTATGATTGTTCTTGAGTTGAAGGAGATTCCCCCAGGCATTCCAGTTGGAATATACATAAAAGCCCAGAGACCCTTATGGCAGAATGACCAGAACAACTGGTCACTATGATATACACTGACCACCAGAGGGCAGATGCTTAACACAGTAGCTGCCCTCTGGTGGTCAGTGTGCTGCCACAGTGGGAGCACTGCTCAGCCAGAAGCCAGGCTCACAGCTGGCGAGTACAGGGAGGTGGCAGTACTAAGGAGCCATGAGCCAAGTGGTAAGGAGCAAGCAGGCAGGCAGTAAGGAGTGAGCAGGTGAATGGTTAGGAGTGAGCAGGCAGGTAGTTAGGAGTGAGCAGGTGGGTAGTTAAGAGCAAGGGGTCCCAGATTGTGAGAGGAATCCTGGAGAGTGCAGGCCAGGCTGAGGGACTCCCCCACCATACACAAATTTTGTGCATCAGGCCTCTAGTAAAGTATAAAAGTATATTGATACTTTTAAATAAAATCAATGTTATATATTAGGCTTAAGTTGAACAAGATCTGCACTAAAGTGAAAATCATATTTTTTATTTTAGTCATTTAAAACTCACCAATTAAAAATAGTTTTAATTTCCTCCTTCAATAGACATGTATCAAGTACTTCTTCAATGCTAGGTTCTGTAGTCCACAAGACAGGTCTCTGCTCTCAAAAAATGTACAGGTGAAAAAATTTACCCTTTTAATATGACTTTTTTTAAAAAAAGAGAGATATTAATCTTCACCAGTTGAAAAATGTTAATGTGTTTTACTGTGAAAGAGAGATGTTTATAAATGATGAAAATGCTAAAAATATAATTTTTGAATTGTTTTACAAATATCATGTCATATGAATCTTAGAGACTCTTTGAGAATTGTTCTGAAAATCTTACCTAATAATAGAGAAACATGTAAATTGACCATACCTCCACTACACCCACAGCCAATCAGAGTGAGTATGCAAATTAACCCCAAAAAAGATAGTGGTTCATTTGCATACATTCCTGGGTCCCAGGAACCACCTCAGCACCCAGGTCACTCCCAGCCAGCCTTTTAGGAGAAGGGGCTGAGCCTGTGATCAAAGGTGCCAAGAGGAACCCTTTCCCAAGCCTAAACCTTGGGCAGAGGTTTGAGGCTTGGGCAGGAGCTGAGACTGGGATTGGAGAAAAGGGGGAAAAAAATCAATGGAAACATATCATCAGGTAAGGATAAAAAGAAAAATAAAGAAAGAAATGTCATATTGTATGAAAGACCCATCTTGAAAAATACTTTAAGAAAGTTGTCATTTTTCCATGGTGAAGAAACTGGAGTCTGCGTTCATGAAAATACCGTGGTGGCTGTGGTGACTGGCAGTGGCTGCAGCGGCAGGGTGATGGGGCTGGCGCCTTCCCCTGATCAGCTCAGTCACCTTCCAAGGGGAGCAGGTCTAAGCCATCAGGAGGACATCCCCTGAGGGCTCCCAGTATGTGAGAGGGGGCAAGCTGGTTTGAGGAATCCTTCCCAGTGCATGAATTTTGTGCACTGGACCCCTAGTATGTTAATAATGCTGCTCTCTTCTAAACCTTTTTTTAAAAAATATTTCATGTGCATATATGTTAATTTACTGTGCTGCTCTACAAAGAACTTACATGTTAAAATAAAACATATAATTCCAGGAATCCTGTGGATCTATATGTTAGAATATTGCTGTTTTGTAGGAAATATTTTTATTTTCTGCTATGCCATCCAGTAAACTTTATGTTTTTAAGATTCAGACATGTAATTGCTATTGACAATATTGTTAATCTTTGTACACAGACATTCAGGGGAAATTACCAAGGCAGGGTAGGAAAAAGTTAACATCACTAAAAAATGACCCCTACTCAAACACTATTGTTATTGTCTAAATGCCAAGGTCTTCTTAGAACTGGAAAATTTTCAAGAGATCAAGCCCTACTGTTTGCTAACCAAGAAGCTGTTCTTACTTTCTGAGTTATTCTTGGTTTCTTCCCAAGAAATGTCATCTTTGAAGGAGAAGTTAGCATTATTTTAAAAATATTGCTTAATAAAATTATTTTGTTATAAACACAGTATGAGTATGTTTATATTTTTATTTTAAAAAATTATATATATATATAAGCATGCCTATATATATAAAAGCATAAGCAACTGTTCTACCTGTCAACTGGTTGTTATGATGTACACTGACCACCAGGGATTAGATGCGCAATGCAGGAGCTGCCCCCTGATGGTCAGTGTACTTGCAAAGCACCACTCAGCTGTCTGCTGGGCACTGGATGTCAGGCTCATGGCTGGTGAGTGCAGTTGCAGAGGTATAAGCTCTCCTTCAGACACTCCTCTGTATACTCCTCTCCCATTTGGACTGGGACCAGGATTAGTTCGAACCTACATCAGGACTGACTGGGTGTGAGCCCTTAGCAGTTTTTTTTATGATGGGAGTGCCAGTATTGCCCTAGTATGGGCATACAGAGACTGCAGTGGAATGGCAGCAAGCCTCCTGAGCAGCAGTGGTGCCAGGCACAGTGGGGCAGGGATGAGTGTGAGTTGCTAGGGCTTGGGATCTTCCCAGCCACCCGCCGCTTCATGCACTACTGCATCCCTCAGGGATGCCTATTTCAGCCCAATCTCTGCAGGCCACACTGAGGGACCCCACCAGTGCACAAATCCACGCATCAGGTCTCTAGTGTTATATTTTAGGTTTAAGTACAACAGACTCTACATTAAGGGTGGAAATCATTTTCTAAAAGTCAGTTAAAACACACCAATTTGAAAATAGCTTTTGGAAAATCCCCTTATTAATTTAAACAAAGTTCTATAACTCAATCATAAAATGACAAATAACCCAATTCAAAACCAGGCAAAAGAAAATCTGAGTAGGCATTTCTCTAAATAATATATACAAGTGGTTAAACACATGAAAAGGTTCTGACCTCATCAGCCATCAGAGAAATACAAATCAAACCCAGAAGATACCACGGCCTCACCCTCACTAGGATGACTACAATCCAACAGATAGACTATGACAAAATTTGTGAAAGGTGTAGAGAAATTATAATTTTCATATGTCTTTGGTGGATATGTAAAAGGTACAGTCTCTCTGAATAGCAGTCTTAGTTTGTCAGAAGGAATTCACCCTATGATGAGCAATTCAAATCCCAGGTACATACCCACAAGAAATGAAAATATATGTTCACACAAAAACTTCTGCAGGAAATTTCATAGTAGCATTATGCATAATAGCCAAAAAGTGGTAAAAACTCTAATGTCTATCAATTGAAAATGGATAGATAAAATGTGGTATATGCATTCAGCAATAAAAATGGGTGAAGTATCTACACATGCTTCAATATGGATAACCTTAAAAATATTATGCAAAGTGAAAGAAGCTACCCTCAAAATATTATATATTGTAGATTCTATTATATAAAAGTTCTAGAGTAGGCAAACCTATATAGATACAAAGTAGATTACCGGTTGCCTAAATTTAGAGTTGGGAGTAGGGGGACATGGTGAGTGATTGCTAAAGGGTATATGATTTCATTTGGAGTAATGAGAAGTTCTAAAAATAATTGCAGTAATTGTTACACAATTCTGTGACTATACTAAAAGTCATTGAATTACACTTTAAATAGGTGAATTATAACTCAATAAACTCATTTAAAAATATCTGGGTTATACAAAATGTTCAAAATTGTAATTCCATTCTCCACTCATACACATATCAAAAAAATCGTTGGAAAAGAGTTACTAAATAGAAGTGACCATTTGGGTTACTTTAAAATGTACAAGATTCATTTATACTCAATGCACTTATTGAAAAAAAAAACTATTCTATTGAAAACCTAAAAATAAATTTATCCTCAAATAGCAACATTTTCTAAGACTAGACTATTAATTTATCTGCATTTTTCTGAGTCATTAAATAATTATTAATTTAACTAAGCCAGATTTGGCACAAACCTTCATACAGTGTAATGTGTATTACTGGAGCTCTATGGGAACAAATTTTTCAAAAATTTTATTTAATCACTGAAATATTAGTACCTAATTTCTGATATTAGTATTAAAGTACTGCGATTAGAATACTACTAGCAAAAGTAGTAAATGCCTTATATTCCTGGATAAAATTCTAAATATCTATGCTAGTAATAATATATGTTTAAAGTATTTTAGTGAAAATAAGTAGTATGATTTAGAGAAGTTAATATTTTTAAATACTTGCTTGAAATACTTTGGTTATGACTCACAAATAAGAATGTCTGCCAACTAATTTAACTAAAAATTTGCTATAAGGAAAAGGAAAGGAAACTTAATTTCGTTCCAAAAATTATTTAAGAAATAGGGGAGCATCATAGCAGATGTGATGTTAAAGATACATTTGTCTGTTTGCAACTGTGCACTGAATAAAATGTCAGATGGAGAATTTTCACCTTAGACCCAGGCCATGACAGCCATTCACTACCACCGATAACAAAGAGGAAGAAGAGGAACTGAAAAAAAAAAATTCAATAGATAAAACAAAAGTTAGAAGCATGCTGGCAACTAAACCAAAGAAACTGAAATGAAATTGGGCACTGAGTCTTAGGGGGAAAAAATTCCGAAATTTTTTACAGACAAAAATATGGGCCATGAAGGGATTTATTTCATTAAAAGTTTGTTTCATCAAGGACCACAAATCATTCACAAACACTTAACTCATGGATAGTTTCCATGGTGACACAGAGGCCCAAAATGGAAACAATTTTTATAGGTTCTTAACACGCTTAATGGCCAAAACTCCCTAGAATAATGGTTACTCTCAGGATATAATGGCCATTAGCAATTCCATAGAAAAGTAATTTTATTAAAAATAAAGAAATGATAAATTGCAGTATTCTAATGCAATAGACTACAAATACCAAAACATTCATGAGATGCTATACAAAATTTACACTTCCGTATTTCTTAATGTAGATTATTTTTATAAAATTGTTGATTTTGTTCCTTTCTTTTTATATATTTAATATGCCCCACTGTGGTTGAATAAAACCAGCATATGCTGTTGCTATGGTATTTATATATTCAGTACACATTCCTTACAAAATAATTTGTGAAACTAAACTTATAAAGACGTTTTTATTTACATGTTTGGCTGTACACACAAGGACTAAGAGGGATTATTACAGGGCACGAATGAAATGGTATTTGACTCTAGTTACTTCTGTCCTGTATTAAATAATTACTCTTTAGACTTCCTGCTCTTTCATTTAGTGGAAAGAAAATTGCTGTGCTATTTTGTGCCACCAACATAGCCCTGTTTAAATGGGAGAATTGCTGTAATTGATTTCCTTCATCTTTGGATTCCTCTAGCCTGTATGCCGTTTCTATATTAGAAAGAAAAGGCAGAACATAAAGAATGGATTATTTGGATTGACACACTGTGCAACTCTCTTTATTCCCTGTCTTACCACTAATACCCTTGCATAAATTGAGCACTAAAATGCTGTCTTGATTCCTTGTAGGAGTTCCAGTTATATTATCTACAAGCAGATAGTATCGAGTAGTTTATTTCACTCTTTATTGTATAGTCCCTATGAATAAAACCCAAGGACTAGAATTATGAAATAGCTTACCTTTTCACCTATCATTATTCTATAATGCTAAATATCATCAGGATTCTCTTTATCCCTAATTATATGTGTTAAATAAAAGGACAGTGAGTTTGGTTCTGTTAACTATTACTTTGTATGTATTAAATGTTGGGTTTCTTAATATAAAAGCTGATCAATCAAGCAAAATATCTTTAATAGAGTTTATTGAAAGCAGGCACATTCTTTTAATGTTTGTGATCAATTCTTTTCATCTATTTGATCCAAAGACCGTTATATTATCTATTGCTTTCACTAACAAAAATATCTAATGGTAGCTCTAACTGGTTTGGCTCAGTGGATAGAGCATCGGCCTGCAGACTGAAAGGTTCCAGGTTTAATTAATTTCAGTCAAGGGCATGTACCTTGGTTTCGACCACATCCCCCGTAGGAAGTGTGCAGGAGGCAGCTGATCAATGTTTCTCTCTCACCAACGTTTCTGTCTCTCTATCTTTTTCCCTTCTTCTCTGTAAAAAAATCAATAAAATATATTTTTAAAAAATATCTAGTGGTAGCAAAAGAAGTAGGTTTCCATAGCAATAGGGCTGCCTTGTTAAAATAAAGGTGAGAAGAGAAGTAAAACAAATAAAAACTCATGAATGAAAGAGAATGAAAAACAAAACCACTGAAGCTGAAAGATAGGTTCTAACTGTTGAAACTTATAAGGCTCTGACAGAAAAAAATAATTTAATTCAGAAATATTGTATTTTATATTTTTTTCCTTTGGTCTCTAATCTTGATTATAACCCATACAGAGGAGAAATCTCCCAATTTTATTTCTAGGAGAGGAATTCTCCCTTATGCATTCCACTCTGAGGACCTAGAATGTGTGACAATATGGCAAATGTTTATTATGATCACTTTATCTAATTAATACACCTGCATAAAAAGCCCAAACTCCTTGAGGCTCTATGCAGTTGCTTACCCATTTCAAAGTCAGATTTCTTCACAAAACTCTCCTAATTCTTAACATTTCAATTTGCTCAAAAAGCACTAAAGGGCTTGCTTGGTAACTGCTCTCATCTAGTTCTGAATATAAAAAAGATAGTAGCACATAGACAAATCACATTCTTAATCAAATAATGATTTATGCCCTTGAAACTGGCGATAAAAACTCAGATTGACTTTTTTATAAGTTACGCCTTCTTCACTGCAATTCACTCATCTTTTCTCCAACTTTCATTTTCTGTGCAATCAGAAATCTTAGATACAATTGTGGCTTTGTAGTTATAGAAATAAAATGTAAAAGGAACCATGATTAATTTTACCCCAAATCAGAGGAAATATTTAAAAGTATGTAAGTATCTTTGCAGCACAAAATATGTTCATTTTTTAAGCTAGGCATTCACCATCATAGAAAAGGAAAAGATTGAGTAACTATGCAGAAGAAGAAAAAGAAATTAATCAAAATTAATGTAAAACAATTCAATTAAACATATTTAGGTCAGTTATTAAGCCAAATATTTCTTAAGGATATTGCTAACAATAATTATGATAAGAATCAGACCAAAAACAATTGAACAATAGAATCAATCTTCATAAAGTAGGTTGGATCCTATAACTCATATCTTTAATGAATTCTTTTCCTGGAAATAGCAAGATAATTTTATTTTTAATCTACATAAATTCCACCAAAAATAATTGCAGAGACACAATATAGCATACCGTTCAAGAGCTCTACAGTTAGGCTTCCTGGATTTAAGGCTAGAAATTGCAAATTACTAGCTAAATGACAGTGGCAAATTAGTTAAACTTTGTAAACCTTCCTCATTTTTTTTGTCTGTAAAAGAGAAATAATAAATAGTACCTACCCACAGGTATGTTTCTGCAGAAATAATGATATAATGGATGTAATGTATCTGCAATAAGTGCTCCATATGTTATCTATTATTATCTGCCTTAAAATGATATGTTAAGTAAGGCATTTGGAGTAAAATATGGAAAATAAAAACTAATGAAAATAAAATTCTACAAAATGTAACAGTGGTTAACATCAGTGTGGCAACAACTATGATTTTTTTCCAAATAAATTTTAAATGCAATTATACTGTACTTAAAACAAAATATGATTTTATGGATATCATTAGGACAAATATGTTATCATAGTTAACATATTAATAATATGTTAAATTATCCTTAATAATTTTCCTATGGAAACCTCCAATTTCTAGAAACTAGCATCTCCCCATTCCCCCAACAACAAACCCACTTTTCACTCCAAAATGAGGCTTTACCAATGTCTAAACCTTACAGGGCAGGTGCATAGAACTCATTGCATGGCATTGATTCAACCAGTCATTTACAATTAATAGTTCTGTTTTAAAACATTTCAAGAATTAGAAATTCATGTTTTGCAGAACTCAAGAAAAACAGTTGATTTATGTGTATGAGATCTGGGTTGGTTTTATTATTCCAAAATTCTGGATTTGCATTAAACATTTTCTTATATTATCCAAATGTGATTTTATTAAAATTAACTGGTATTGATTGAATATTGCATTAAGAAATCAAAAAATAGATATTCATTAAATTTTGGGAATGGCTTTTTCAACATTAAGATTATTCATGGCAACTTCAGTATCTTGAAATTTAACTAAAATATTATGGTTTTAGGTGGCAGAAAGGGACAAAATCTACTTGTTTATTTGTGACAATAAGAAGTTATTTAAGGCAGCTTATATAAATTCATACAGTAGAAAACTAAATATAAAAGAAACTTCTTTGGAAAGCCGACCTATGTTTTACAGTCAGACATTTATATAACTCATTTTGAAAATATGCAAAACCCATATGTAGTTATCATGTTAAAGTTAGTTGATTTATTTTTTACATAAATTTGAAACAATATTTTGTTTTTTAAAAAAGCAAGGGTGATGGTATGCATGAAGATGGGTAAGAGGCTTTTCATAAAATTTTCTAATAAGCTGCAAAAGATGAGAGTTTGGACATGACCAACGAAATTAATCTGGGTTACTTTCCTTTCATTTTAAAGCACATGATTTGCATAGCCTTCTCTGAAGATGGGTAAACAGAAAAGATATAGCATATACTGGCCAGCACAGAATGTGACCCCTAAGGCCACTATCTATTGGTGAAAAGAGAAAAAGATATGCATCAAAGATGTCATAAAGTGACATTAAGTCATAAAAGAAAGAAAACAATCTACTTGGATTTCTTATAACTTACCCCAGGCTTTTTGATCTTTCACAATCTACTAGGAGATGGTAAGCATTGGCTGCGCACGAGGTCTTTTTTTTTTTCACCTGCAGACAGGGACCACCTCCTTATCTATCTTCCTGAAACACCTCACTCCCATTAGATCACATCAGTACAAAGTATGAGTAACCCTGGAGACTCATGTATGTGAGAGGTACACTAACACGAAGAAGTGTGAGCTAATACAGTGCTATTTACATCCTGCAGAGATTTGTGATACCAGCCCAAATGAGGAAGCACCACTGAAATATTATTGTTTTGGACATCGTTCTGAAATTTTTATCAGATCAAATAGAGGCAAGTCAGCATTAGATTGAAAACTAAGTGCAGCCCCTCTAGTAGGGAAGGTGAGACAGTCACAGATTTTATGCCCATCCAAAGAGCAAATGTACACGTATGGATATTTTTCATCTCCCAAAATAGTGAACATGTTTTATATTATACGTTAAGTGTGAAATATTCTCATTCCCACGAAATCCTTTTTAAAAAGGTTATTTATTTCCAAAATGCTAAGAAACCTGTGTTCTCTTCTTGGCAAATAACATTGGCATTAGCAGATGTAGAAGCAGATGCTTGTCAACACTATTATCCACAAAGAATAACAAAACAAACCAAAAAAAATTCTGAAGTCAGAGTTACATGAAAAATCCGGTAAGTGACAGCTGAAGAAAATTACAGGAAATGTGGGATGAATAAGAAAAGCAGGAACCAGTAATTCTGTCACTGTCTTACACTGAATTCAGTGGTGCACTTTCAAGAGAGAGGGGTAAAGCCCACAGCTCAGCAACATTCATTATGATTCATTTTCATTATGAGTGCCTTACCTGGAATTAGAAAATTTTAGCAAGCAACTTTGTCAGTACACTTAATTCCACCTTTGTGAAATGTTGCAGAATTTTTCCTTACTATAAATTGAGATTTAAAAAAGTTTAATATGATTAAATCCAAACTCCATTCTACAAAACAGAATATTTACCCCCAAGAGACAAGCAACAACAGAAGTTTATCCAACTTGCTAGAATAAATTGGGATACCTTTGTTGTCATGAAAGGTGCCTCTGAAAAGGACAGTGACATCTGTTTCATCTGGACAAAACACGCGTGAAAGGAAATGCCACACAAATACTGCTCTTTTATACGTTTCTTTGGATATTGCTTTCCTCTTCTTGGATTGAGAGTGTGAGTTAATCATCAGCAAAAGAAAAAAAATATGAACACAATGTCAAGGTTATCAAGGAACTAGGCTAAAACCTACCAAGTGATAACTTCACTCTAATTAAAAGTAATTCTGCAGAAGCTTTGGAAATCTAATGGTCTGTAAAAATACCACATAAACGCTTCCTAACCAACTGTTGCATATGATTGTATAGTGATTTCAGGCAGCATTCACTAGTGCTTTCTAATATTCATCTGATACTGGATATGCCAGCTAGGTAATAAATATCCAAGTTAATTTCCAGGTTTAAGATTCAATCTCTGTGCTTAGAGATGGGGGTTGAGTGAACAGGCCTACTAGCCAGGAGAGAAGCACAGTTTTTATTTCCTGCTAGTAAATTCAGGGAGACAACTATCCTGACCCAGATTCAAGAGTTCCAGGAGCTGGCTGTTATCATTGGTTCCCCCAGGCAAGAAGTTCTAGTTTTGAGGCCAAGTCCCATCACCTCTCTCCTCCAGGAGCCTGAGGTTTGGAGGGTGTTAGGAGCACACAGACCCAGGGCAGAGATGATAGCAGGTGGTTATAGCTTCACTTTTTCATGCTTATCCAGAGTGAAGGGGAAGTTCATTTTCGCAAATCAGCTGAGAAATAATTGGAGATATTTCTAACAAATTAAAGACAACTTAATCCTCAACAAGGAGGCATTTCATAAAGCAAAATTTTGACACACATTCAACCAATATTTTGGCCTGTGTAAATTATTTAGACTTGTGTAATAACTAGTCCCTCATTAGTTTTATTTTAATTCTAATTTTCATTGATACCCTTGAGTTCTAGATCCTAGACTTCTTAAAAGCAGAAACTGTATTTTATTCATCTTTGGAATCTCTCCAGCACAGAGAGATTTAATAAAGGCTTATTATTGCTCTCAGATATCCACTCCATATCTCACTATTTTCTTACCTCTTGTGGTGTAGAAAACAGATCCTATATCCATTAAGTGTACATAGTTTATTTCATGGGCTCCATGTCTAGGATTCACTTCTTTTCTTCAGCACCACCACCACCACCCACCACCACCACCACCATTTTTTCTAGTCCTAATTTTTTTTTTAGGTGTTTACTTATTTGTCAATCCTACTGCTGCTTGTAATAATACAGGTAACGGCAAGGATGCAGGCAAGGGAAGGTTATCAATAAATACATGCAGTTTTCTTGGTTGAAACTCAGCAGAGAAGGAAGAACAAGAGAAGTCAAGGAAGGTATGGCAAGAAGAATAAAGTATCTAGAAAATAAACCCAAGTAGTGCCTCAAGGATGTTCTAAACATAGAACAAGTATTCCTGATATAAAACACAAGAACCTAAAATATACGGTACAATTTGGTCTTTATGTTCTGACAGTCGACAACTTAACATCATCTGTGATGTTCACAGACTCTAGTTAGTGGGAGGAGCACAGCCTGGGGCTTTCTGTTGGGATGTCTAAAATTCACCCACCAGCATGAAAGGGGCTTTCTCATTAAAGTCCCAGGAGTTCCTGTTTCTAAGGCCAGAAATGAAAAAAAGAGAATTGTTTTTCAAGTCTGACTTTTTCTCTTTGCCAGATAAGGATATTTTTTCCAGGAAGATCAGTATGTCAGGCTTGTTGAGAGATATGATAAAATTAATAGCCACTCATCTGCTAACAAACTTATAACCAAACAAGTTATTTTCTGTCAATGTGACTGATGTCAGCATTGTTAAATCTAATTTGTTTGACTATCCACTGGTATTTTATCTAGAGCTACTATTGCAATATCATCAAAAGCAGCTTTAAAACACCGATTTTCATGAAGAAAAATTTGATAATGAATGAGGCTTCTCAAATTTTCTGCACTACTTGGAAAATAAAGTTTAATGTTCATAAATGTTTATCATTGAAGACTTTTATTTGCTTTAATGTGCTATTTCTTCCCATACATGTATAGGTATTCAAAAATGTGTATTAATACATCTACACGATGCAAAAAAAGTGTTCAGAATCAAACACCAGGTTAGGAATCTCATCAGGAAAATTACAAATCAATGTTGTTTATATTTGAGTAAATATAACTTTATAATATTAGATGTTTTACTATAGAGACAGTATATGTATAACTTAACTAATGGATCATTTCATAAAATATGATAGGAGATGAGTTCAAGGCACTCTTGATTTTTCTATTGGCTTGGTCATTACTGTGCAAAAAAGTATTTAGTATGTTAATTATTATCACTTGTCATGTACAGTGCTTACCTTATGATGATCTATGGGGTAGGAGAAAATAGAGGGGAAAAAGTCATGGAGCATTAAAAAATACGAAGAGTAGTGTAAGGAAATTAGATTTTCTAAGTAACCTTAATTTATAGATTAATTTATTATTAGACCACTAGAGGCCCAGTGCATGAAATTTGTGCACTTGGCAGGGGAGATTCCCTCAACCCAGCCTGCACTCTCTCACAATCTAGAACCCCATGAGGGATGTCCAACTGTCAGCAGTCAGACATCCTTCTCACAGTCCAGGACTGCTGTCTCCTAACCACTTGCAAGCCTGCCTGATCACCCCAACCACTCGCCTTCCTGACCACCCCTAACCACTCTGCATACCTGCCTGATCGCCCCTAACAACTCTCCTGCCTGCCTGCCTGATTGCCCCTAACTGTTCACCTGCTTGATTACCCGTAACCACTCTGCCTACATGCCTGATTGCCCCTAACTTCTTGCCTGCCTGCCTGATCACCCCTAACTGCCTCTGCTTTGGCCCCTGCTCCTTCAGCTTCATCCAGAAGGATGTCTAGAATGATTTGAAGGACATTCGACTGTCTGGTCTAATTAGCATATTATGCTTTTATTACTATAGAAGATATTTCAATATATACTTGCAATCCCCAGATTCTTTCTTCACATTTTTTAAACCACTCCAATTAGACTTTTACTCCCACTATTCCAATAAAAGATTTTTAAGGTTACTAATGAATAGTCAATTCTCAGTATTCAGATAAAATTTTTCATTGCCTTCTCTTGGTTATACTTGGTGTGTTTTTGTTTTGTTCTGTTTTGTTTTGTGTGTGTGGGGGGGGAGGTGTTTTGTGTGTTTTGTGTGTGTGTGTGTGTGTGTGTGTGTGAGTGTGTGTGTGTGTGTGTGTGTGTTTTGGATTCCAGAGCACTAAAATAGCTCGGTTTTCTACTTACATTGTTAGCCACTTCCTTCCAAAACTCACCATGCCTAATAAACATGTCAATCTTACAGTGTTCAAAAGTGAACCTCTTCTCCCAACCCAAACCTATAGCCTTCCTGATCTTGGATACCATCAATTCTATTTTTCTCATATCCACAGGTAATCTTTAGTTTCACCTTCAAAATCTATCAAGCACCTGACCACTCTTTATTGTCCCTGCTTCTACTGTGGTCCAAACCATTATTATAGCTCACTTGGTTCACTGCAATAGCCTCTAACTGACCTCCCTGGCTTCTCCCCTTTTCCTATAATGTATTCTCCACACATCAACCAGAATGAGCCTGTTAACAGGGAAGGTAGATGGTGACACCCCTTAAATCTTTCAATCTGATAAAAGCCAAAGTACTTACAATGGCATACAAGTCTCTCCACCTGCCAAGCCTTTGTTACTTTTCTGATATTATCCCTTGCAATTCATCCTTGGCTCCCTTGGCTCCAGTCATGCTGGCCTTCACATTCTTCCCAGAACATGAGGCAGCTATCAACTCAGAACTTTTGTGATAGCTGTTGCCTCAGTTTAAAATGTTCTCCTTCCAAATGCATGTGTGACTCAGTGCCTCACTGTGTTCATGCATTTCCTAAATGTCACCTTTTCATGAAGGTCTATCCAAATCACTCAGTTTAAAATTACAGCCCACACCTAGGCACTCCTGGTCTCCTTTAACTTGCTTTAATGTTGCCCTCATTCCACTTACAATATTTTAACTTTCTATGTAATTATTTGTTTGGGTTATCATCTGCTTCTCCCCACCACCCCTAGAATAGAAGTTCTAGGAGAGCAGGAATTCGTATACTCATTTATAAATTAGGTACTCAATAAGATATTTTAATTAATAAAAAATTAATAGGTAAAAATAACACACTACTTACTCATGCAAGTTTGAGAAATAGTACCCTACAATGGCCCTGATCACTCTTTCTATTTTTTTCTTTCATTCTGCACACGCCCTCCAATTTTTCTCTTCTCTCAATTTTTTTCTTTGCAATGAGTGTCTGGAAGTGTATGCATCTGCAAAGTTTGGAAACTGCTGATCTAAAACTCTAGAATCAAAACTTCTCACCCCACAAAGGATTCAACTGTCTCTACTCAAACTTCCAAGGAAGGAGAGAATTTATGTTTAACTTTGATTGTGAGAAAGTTTCTTAAATTGAAATGAAAATATGCTCCTGATAAGTTCCAACCACAGGTTCTGTTTTACTATTGATTAAGACTGTTGAATGTTTTTCCCCTGAAATCACTTTAAGTATTTGAACATAAAAACATTTTCCTTTTGCTTCCAGGGTCTTCACTTCTTTGTAAAAATAGCATCCATTTTTCCTATTAAATGGTTCAAAATTTTAAAACACAAAATTTATTCTAGAGCAAATCACAGCACTCAAGCACTGCATTAATAAGCATTCCAAATGCATTATCTCACTTAATTCTCATAATTACTTAATAAGGCAGATACTACTATTCTCATTCTCGCTTTACAGGTAAAGATCTCAGGGTTCAGTAGAGTTTGGCAACTGTCCCAGGACACAGAGCAAGAGAGTGGCCTGGCTGCCTCACTCCTGGAGTATTATCTACTCCATTTGGCAGTCTCTTACAAACTACTAAACAAAGCATTCAATTGCCCATTACCAATGTATAGTCTGCTTTAGTTTATTTGTTGTTTCAAATTTTTCTATTTTTGTGTCTGTAAACCAGGTTTCAGGGTAAAAAAAAGTTCTTTATATCTTTAATTTTGCATTTCTTTCAAAGGGGCTTTTTTTTGCTGGGGCCTCCAGGTTGGCAGGTTGATCCTCCAGGGGAGTTTTGCAATACTTCTGCGCATACCAACTGTATCACAGAAACCAACTTTTATAACAACATCTTAGCAGGGTGATTCTGGTCTTCTCAGGCACTACAAAGTCAGACTCCACATCAAAATAGGTCATAGGATCAGGTTTATGCTTGCTTGCTTAGAGCAGCTTTTTTCTCGCCAGACAAATGTAAGCTTCCCTGTCAGATATTGGGTCAAAAAGCAAAGTGTTAGCTTATCTCTTATGATGTAGATTTTATGAAAGAAGTTTTCAAAAGGATAATTTATATGATATAGATTCATATATGCACACCATATACACATTATAAATATATGTGTTACATATTACATACATATTTATGAATACACATGTAGAAAGTATATCTCATGGGTATATATGTATTAAATATATACATATGTAGAGCATATATTCTATCTAATAAAAGAATAATGTGCAAATTGACCATACCTCTGCTATACACACAAGCCCCACCTACCAGCCAATCAGGAGTGAGTATACAAATTAACCCAATCAAGATGGCTATAGCTACAGAGCAAGCAGGAGGCTTGGGTTTCCCTGGCAATGGAGGAAGCCAAGCTTCCTGCACACCCTGGCCAGCCCAGGCCTCCACTCAAAACTACAAAGTTTCAATTATAAAAGATAAATAAATCCCAACAAAAATGGCTACAGCCACAGAGCAAGCAGGAAGCTTGGGTTTCCCTGGTGATGGAGAAAGCCAAAATTCCTGGCTGGCCCTGGCCTCCACTCAAGGCTACAAAGTTTTAATTATAGAAGATAAATAAATCCCAGATACCAGGGCCTCTGCTTGGGTCACCAGGGGATGTGGCCAGCCTGAAAACTACCACAGGCCCCTTGCCCAGGCTGCTCCACACTCCAAGAAAACCCCCCTGATCTAGGACACCCTTCAGGGCACACCAGCTGGCCCCCTCCCATGCACCAGGCCTCTACCCTAATAAAAGAGTAATTTGCAAATTGACCATCACTCCAACACACCAGATGACTGCCCCCATGTGGACATAAGATGGCCAGCAGGGGAAGGCAGTTGGGAGGGACCAAACCTACAAGGGAGGGCAGTTCAGGGTGATCAAGCCTGCAGGGGAGGGCAGTTAGGGGTGACCAGGCCTGCAGAGGAGGAAAGTTGGGGGCAACTGGGCCTGCAGGGAAGTTGGGGGGGGGTACCCATGCCTACAGGGGAGAGCAGTTGGGGGGAACCAGGCCTGCAGGGGATGGCAGTTAGGGATGACCAGGCCTTTAGGAAAGGGCAGTTAGAGGCAATCAGGCTGGCAGGGGAGCAGTTAGGCTCAATCAGGCTGGTAGGGGAGTGGTTAGGAGGTGATCAGACTAGCAGGCAGAAGCGGTTAGGGGCAATCAGGAAGGCAGGCAGGCAGGCAAGCAGTTGGGAGCCAGAAGTCCTGGATTGTGAGAAGGATGTCTGGCTGTTTAGGCCCAGTAGGATCGGGCCTAAACAGGCAGCCGGACATCCTTTGAAGGGTCCCAGATTGGAGAGGGTGCGGGCTAGGCTGAGGAACACATCCCCCCATGCACGAATTTCAAGCACCAGATCTCTAGTGTATACATAACATATGTATATGATAACATATCTAATAATATATTAAATTCAGATATAATGTAAATGTATTATATATTATACTTTGGTTATACCATTGACAACTAATACTGGAATTGGTAAAATTTTTATGAGCTATGACATAGGAAACATATATCTTTCACATATTCATCAAATCTCCTTACATTTGATTGCTCTGGTCCTCAATGACTTGCTGATTTTTTTTCTATTTCATGAGAAAAAAAAATTTTTTTCTGAAATTCATGTTTTAAATGTTCATTATTTATTTGTATTTTTATATCGCCAAGTATTTGCCATTCCTACCTGGAAACTTCGTACTTCAAGTCCCTTTTGGAATGTCATAGGTAAGTACATTAATAAATCAATTGCTATATGAATGTATGCTTTCATAAATAGAATTTATAGAGCTCTGTTTTCCAATAACAGCCTCCTATAAAATGGCTTTGTACTAACCAATTCTTTTGGATGGCTTCTCTCTGATTTCTATGTTATGGCAGTGGAATTAATTTGATACTCTATCTTGGCTTTATAAGAAAGAACATTGTATTCTAAAAAAGCACCTTATCCTGCTCAAGAACCTGAACTGAAGCCATGAATTTCATATTACTTTGTGTGTCATGTTCTCAGGTAACCTATTGGCTATGAACTTTGATGCTGCTTCATATTCATGGTGATATAGCTGCATGGAGAGTTCCAGTGAGCTTAAAAAAAGTGTCTGCCTATTTATAATATATATATATATATATATATATATATATATATATATATATAATTTCCAAATGTCCACAATCCTTAATATAAAAGTTTTAAAACTTTATATAAGCCAACCAAATAAATACTAGATTGTTGAACATATATTGGGGACTTACTGAAAATTTTAGGGCTGTTGGTATTCATATAACCGACAAAAAGATTGTAAAAAATGTTTTAATCAAATCAGTGATATAAAACTTTATAAAGTATCATTGTCTGGTCATGAAAATAAGCCTCTTTCTATGATACTACATGAAAGTAATAAGTCTTTCCCAGCACAGAGCTGATCTAGTATGAGTTTAAATCTATTCTTTGTTTTTTTCATTTTCTTGCTTTAAAACATACTAACTAATCAGTTGATCAAAACTCTACTGGCTATTATATCTACTTACAAACTAGCAAATTCAATTTTCAACATAACAACACAAGTAAAATGAAATGGAATGCTGTGATTTTAAGGGGGCTCTGCCCTCCTTTGTTCTGTGAACTTGAACAACTTTCACACCATAGCGGTCTCATAGCCCTTTGTTCAAACTCACAACATTGAATGTAAAGAATGGCTTTACATTGTAATTTCCTTACCCAAGGGATCCAAATGCATCAAGAAAATTGCTCATTGAGGCTTGGAACAGAGAAAGGTATTTATTTCACATGTGCCCTAGTACTGTGTAACTCAGCATCGTGACAAATGGGTTGCAATTGCAATTGAGAGTTGGAATTCTCTTTGTCTCCTATGAATCATGAAGCCCAACATGATAACACTTTTAAATATTAGGAACTAATACTGGGGAACATTAAAGATTACTATCTCACATATTAGAAGAACCAAACATGTGAGAGATACTGTAAATTTCAGTGGCTTATGCTTATCTCTATCAGATGTGTATTAGCCAACTTTTCCACTTAAACATCTACCCATGGTTTCTGCAGTTTTTCTGAGTGTATATAAGAAATACAAATTCTTGCCCTAGCCTGTTTTGTTCAGTAGGTGGAGCATCGGCCTGTGGACTGAAGGGTCCCAGATTCAATTCCAGTCAAGGGCATATGTTCAGGTTTTGAGTTCGGTCTCCAGTGGGGGGCATGCAGGAGTCAGCCAATCAGTGATTCTCTCTCATCATTGATGTTTCTATCTCTCTCTCCATCTCCCTTCCTCTCTGAAATCAATATATATATATATAAAGAAATACAAATTCTTTCAGAAGTAAGCCACTGACAGAGTAGAGAAAGCACTGAATGGAGTTGGGAAGGTTCTGTGGCCTAATGGTAATAATCAGACATTGGTAAGTCAATGAATCTCAGTATGATCACTTCTGGCTGTTTTTCTTGAACAAATTATTAACTTCTCCATTCTTCCATTTTCTCATTTGTTAGATAGTAATCAGTACTAAAGTAGAAAATCTTTTAATTTTTTAAATATATTTTATTAATTTATTACAGAGAGGAGAGTTAGAAACATTGATGAGAAACATTGATCAGCTGCCTCTTGCACACTCCCTACTGTGTCCACAATCAAAATACATGCCATTGACTGGATTCGAACCTGAGATCCTTCAGGCACAAGCCAATGCTCTTTCCACTGAGTCAAACCAGTTAGTGCTAAAGTAGATAATCTTTTTTAAAGTATATCACACCATGCTAGCCTCATTGTAAGAACCTGAAATTGTGTTATTAGTTTTAAGGACATTTGCTATATTGTTTTATATCACAACTTTCTAGAACTCATATGAAATCATTTTCAAAACTTAAAAAAAAATTGTACCAAATGAGCCTCAGTAATAACCAGATATCCAATTGCGTCATTCTAGTAATTATTTGCCAATGGCTTTATTTCACGCTCTCTCAGTTGCTTTAAATAGTATCCAGGGAAGAAAAAATGGCAGCAGAATAGATAGACGTGTCCCAAGACTTGTCACTGAGCAGACAGAGAGAACAGCTGAGGATCACACTGGGAGTGTTTGTTGGCGATTTAGCAGAAGATGGAAGACTGATGCACAGGGCTCCCCTGACCAGGCAGCCCCCACTGCTGCTGGGTTCTCTGCCTGAGCTGCCAGCTCAGATGCAGAGACCTGAAAAGCTACAGCTGCAACACCCATCAAATAGGTGCAAACTCCAGAACACCAGTCCCCAATTGGCGCAAACACTCGGATTTAGAGGAGCTCCACACTCCACACAGAAAGGTCAGATTTCGCCTGGGATAAGGTAAGGTCTCTGGTCCTGCAGAACAGAAAGGCGCACACCGGGAGCTGGAGGACCTGGAAAAATCTGCACCTAGAGAAATCCATGGCTGCTGGATAGGGTATGATCCCTGAATGTGGAAGGGGGCCCTCAGATCTGTTAACAGAGGGAATCTGTAGAAAGCAACCCATTTTGATCTGATGCAGGACATCCTGTGAGTTATTAAAGTGTGCTGGCTGCTTGGACAGGATTGGGGAAAGGGGACTGCACAGACTTGTGCTCTTTCCTCTTCAGATCCTTTCTTCTGATTGTTAAGCCCAATACATAGGATCACCAGTTGGGACACCCTGGGAGACTGCAGCAGAAATTTGTTTTTCTGGAGCCTGTGGATAATAGGAGGGAGTAATCATTGGAGAACCAGCTCTGGGGCAACCCACTCCCACAAACTAGTATTGAATGAAACAGGAAAAGCAGGATCTAAGCACAGGCTAGAGAGGACCTATAGTCTCAGAGGTCAATTCTGAAACACTTCCACCCAAGGACAGACTCACAAATTGACTCTTGTGTAATCACAAAAGAATAAAGAGATTAAGACATACACCGGCTTGCAAACTAGCGGAATGCAAAAAACTGAAATATTGTCCCAACTTGGAAACAGGCTTGCCAAACAGATCAACAGAGGAAGTGAATGACCTTCATTACCACACACTTTATTTTTTTAATTATTTTTTTATTTTTTATTTTTTCATCTTAACTTTTTTTTTCTTCACTTGACTTTATCTTTTTACTTATTACATTTTCATTTTCAATCAGTATTATTACTACTATTATTTTAACTTTTTTAAAAAAAAATCATTTTATTTTCTTTATTTTACTTTGGGATTAGAGTTCTACATTCTAATGTCATCTTTCCTTTAGCATCATCTTACTCTATCTCAACTCTACCTTTATGCCATCACTCTCTTCCTAACTTTCCCCCTTTTGTTGTCCTGCTTCTCTTACCCTTTTCCTACTATAGATTTTTCCTATTCTATCTTTTTACACAGTTTAAATTTCACCCTGCTTATATGTCTAAATTCCAAACCTCTGTTCCAAGTGCATAGAAACCTCTCTCTTCTCTGTCTGCACTATCCAAAAAAATTGTTTTTCTCTCTGTCCTTTTGTTGTTGTTTGCTTGAATGTTGATTATATTAACTTTTTATACTTTTTTGTGAGATTGTTTTGCTTATTCTTATTTTGTTTTGATTTTTGTTTGCTTTGTTTTTGTTTGTTTTTATTTCTGTTTTCCCTCACCTCCCTTGATATGAGTTGTAGTTTTCATTAATCTCCAGGTACTTGTAGCTGGCATTGTTGGGATTAGTGCTCTTCTATTGTAGTTTTCTCCCCATATATATAATGTGTTCCCTTTCTCTTTCTTACTC
The DNA here is from genome assembly GCA_011751065.1 of Lasiurus cinereus. Taxonomy (NCBI): domain Eukaryota; kingdom Metazoa; phylum Chordata; class Mammalia; order Chiroptera; family Vespertilionidae; genus Lasiurus; species Lasiurus cinereus. Next base: position 5,212,440 of record JAAGEH010000014.1, on the reverse strand, counting down.
TCTTTCTTTTCTCTCTTATTTTTTTCTTTTTCTTTTATCTTTTTTCTTCCTTTTCCCAATTTCATTTTGGCACTCCTTTCTTTTGTTTTTCTTCTTCTTCTTTTCTCTCTTCTTCTTTACTTCCTATCCCCAAATTTGTCTCTCTCCGGTGGTCACCTTTATTTGTGGCTATTAATTTTATGAATACATTTCTGTTCAGTGCCTTGTGGGTTGTACCTGGTTGTGTTATGTTTGTGCCTTTAAATCAACAGAGGAGAGAGAGAACTACATAACCAGACACCCAGAGAAGAGAGACCCTGGGCACACAAAGAAACAGCCTGCATATAAAAAAAAAGCAGACATCACCAAAAAAGGAAATAAATGAAACAGAGGCAAGCAACTTGCCAAAGAAAGAATTCAGAAAAATGGTCATAAGGTGACTGAAAAGAATGGAAAACAAATTCGACAATATGAATAAGAACCAAAAGGAAATGAAGAAGAACCAAGAGGAAATGAAGAAGAACAAAGAAGAAATGAAAAAATGACTTAGTTGCTGTAAAGAACTAAATAGAAAGCATCAAAAGTAGACTAGAAGAAGTAGAGGACTGCATTAGTGAGTTAGAAGACAAGGTAGGAAAAAATACACAAGTACAGCAGCTTCTAGAAAAAAAAAATTAAAAAGCAAGCAGAGAGCCTAAGGGAACTTTGGGATTACATGAAACAAAACAACATCCACACAATAGGTGTTCCAGAAAGAGTGGAAACTGAAGAAGGAATAGAATACCTGTTTGAAGAAATAATGACAGGAAACTTTTCTGATATAGGGAAGAAAAAAACCACACAAATCAAAGAAACTCACATAATCCAGAGCAAAATTAACCACAAAAGACTGACACCAAGGCACATTACAATTAAATTGACAAACACCAATGACAAAGAAAGATTCTTGAAAACATCCAGAGAGAGACAAAAAGTTACCTACAAAGAAACACACATCAGACTGGCGACTGATTTCTCAACAGAAACTCATCAGGCCAAAAGAGAATGAAATAAAATATACAAAGTCATGCAAAGGAAGGGTGTGAATCCAAGAATACTGTACCCAGCAAGGCTTGCAATCAAAATTGAAGGTGAAATCAGGAGCTTCACAAACAAAAAAGGACTAAGGGAATTTATTACCACCAAACCAGCAATGCAAGAAATGCTAAAGGGTCTGCTGTAAAAAAAAAAAAATAGGAAGAGGGGTAAAGAATAAAAATGGTGACAAATAAGTACCTATTAATAATAACTTTAAACGTAAATGAATTAAATGGCCCAATCAAAAGACATAGGGTAATGGACTAGATAAGAAAACATGACCCATACATCTTCTCTCTACAAGAAACCCCCCTCAGAAAAAAAGACACACACAGATTAAGGATAAAGGGATGGAAAACAGTTTTTCAGGCAAATGGAAATGAAAAAAAAAAAAAAGCTGGGATAGTCATACTTATATCTGACAAATTAGATCTCAAAGTGAAGGACATAACAAGAGATAAAAAAGGCCACTTCATAATACTAAAGGAAGCAATCTAAAAAGAAGAAATAACTCTAGCCAAAACCAGTTTGGCTCAGTGGATAGAGCATCAGCCTGTGGACTGAAAGGTCCCAGGTTCAATTCCAGTCAAGGGCATGTATCCTGGTTGCGGGCACATCCCCAGCGGGGGGCATGCAGGAGGCGGCTGATCGATGTCTCTCTCTCATCGCTCTCCCTTCCTCTCTGTGAAAAATCAATAAAATATATTTTTTTAAAAAAGAAGAAGAAGAATAAATAACTCTGGTAAATATATACGCACCCAATACAGGAGCACTCAAATACATAAAAAAAAAATTCCTGGAGGATATCAAAGGAAAGTTTGACAGCAATACAATCATAGTAGGAGACTAGGAGACTTTAAAACCCCACTATCACCATTGAACAAATCTAAACAAAAAATCAGAAAAGAAACATCAATCCTAAATGAGTCACTAGACCAGATGGAACTAATTAACATCATCAGAACATTTCACCCCAAAGCCACAAAATATACATTCTTCTCAAGTGCATATGGGTCATTTTCAAAGACAGACCATATGTTGGTTCATAGGCAAGGTCTCTTCAAATTCAAGAAGACAAATCATATCAAGCATCTTCTCAGATCACAGTGGCATAAAACTGGAAATCAACTACAATAAAAACAATACAAAGAAATCAAACACATGGAGACTAAACAGCATGCTATTAAACAATGAATGGGTTACCAGAGAGATAAATGAAGAAATAGAAAACATCATGGCAACAAAGGACAATGAAAATACAACAATCTAAAATCCATGGGACACAGAGAAAGCAGTCTTGAGAGGGAAGTTCATAGCACTACAAGCCTACTGAAAATAAAACAAGAAACAATGGTAATAAATTACCTAACCTTACAACTCAAAGAGTTAGAAAGAGAGCAACAAGAAAAGCCCAGTATAAGCAGAAGGAAGGAAATAGTAAAGATCAGAGCAGAGACCAAAGAAACAATACAAAAGATCAACAAAACCAAGAGCTGGTTCTTTGAAAGGATAAACAAGATTGATGAACCTCTAGCTAGGCTAACCAAGAAGCAAAGAGAGAGGATGCAAATAAACAAAATCAGAAATGAAAGAGGTGAGCTGAAACCGGTTTGGCTCAGTGGATAGAGCACCAGCCTGCAGACTAAAAGGTCCCAGGTTCGATTCCGGTCAAGGGCATGTATCTTGGTTGCAGGCACATCCCTAGTTGGGGGTGTGCAGGAGGCAGTTAATAGATGTCTCTCTCTCATTGATGTTTCTGACTCTCTATCCCTCTCCCCTTCCTCTCTGTAAAAAAAAAAATCAATAAAATATATATTTTTTAAAAAGAATGTTTAAAAAAAATGAAATGAAATAGGTGAAATAACAGCAGACCCCACCGAAATACAAAGGATTGTTTAAAAAAATCCTATGAAAAGTCTATTGCAACAAACTGGACAACCAGGAGGACATATTCCTAGAAAAATATAACCTTCCAAAACACAATCACGAAGAACCTAAACAACTCAATAGGCCAAAATTATGGAAGAAATTGAAGCAGTCATCAAAAACCTTCCAGCAAACAAAAGCCCGGGTCCAGACAGCTACATAGGCGTGGATTATCAAACATTCAAGGAAGAATTAAAACCTATCCTCCTCAGACTATTCCAAATGATTCAAGAGGAAGGAACACTTCCAAGCAGCAAAACCAGATAAAGACAACACAATGAAAGAGAATTAATTACAGGCCAATATCCCTCATGAACGTAGATGCCAAAATCCTCAACAAAATTCTGGCAAATAGGATCCAGCAGTACATCAGAAAGATCATACACCATGACCAAATAGGATTTATCCCATGAATGCAAGGATGGTACAATATCCGCAACCAATAAACATTATACATCACATAAACATATTGAGAGATAAAAATCACATGGTCATATCAATTGATGAAGAAAAAGCATTTGACAAAATCCAACATTCTTTCTTGATAACAACTCTCAGCAAGGTGGGAATAGAAGGATCATACCTCAACATCATAAATGCATATATGATAAATCCACAGCTAACATCATATTCAAAGGGCAAAAACTAAAACCATTTCCCCTAAAAACAGGAACAAGATAGGGATGCCCACTCTCACTACTCCTGTTTGACATAGTACTGGAAGTATTAGTCATTGCAATTAGACAAGAAGAAGAAATAAAAGGCATCCTAGTCAGAAAAGAAGAAGTAAAGCTGTCCTTATTTGCAGTTGACATGATACTGTACATAAAAAAATAATAGACTTAATAAATGAATTCAGCAATGTAGCAGGATACAAAATCAATACCAAGAAATCTATGGCATTTCTATACACTAATAGTAAATTTACAGAAAGAAAGACTAAAAAAGTAATCCCATTTACCATTGAACTAAAAAATTAAGATACGTAGGAATAAACCTAACTAAGGAGGTAAAAGACCTATACGTGGAAAACTACAGGACACTGAAAAAAAAAATATAGAGGAAGACGTAAACAGGTGGAAGAGCATACCATGCTCATGGATTGGGATAATCAACATCATTAAAGTGTCCACACTACCCAAAGCAATCTATAGATCCAATGCACTACCCATTAAAATACCAACAACATATTTTACAGACCTAGAAAGAACTCTCCAAAGATTCATCTGGAACAAAAAAAGACCTCAAATGTGTGGAGTGTGGAGCTCCTCTAAATAGCCACAGCAATCCTGAGTGTGGAGCTCCTCTAAATAGCCACAGCAATCCTGAGAAAGAAGAATAAAGTAGGTGGGATCTCAATACCAGATTTCAAGCTATATTACAAAGCAACTGTTCTCAAAACATCCTGGTACTGGCACAAAAACAAGACACATAGACCAATGGAATAGAATAGAGAATCCAGATATTAACCCAAACTACACTCAATTAATACTTGACAAAGGAGGCATGAACATACAATGGAGTCAATATAATCTCTTCGATAAATGGTGTTGGGAAAATTGGTCAGATACATGCAAAAAAATGAAACTAGACCACCAACTTACACCATATACAAAAATAAACTCAAAATGAATACAGGACTTAAACATAAGACAGGAATCTGTAGAAACACTAGATGAATCCACAGGCAGCACAATCTCAGACATATGCTGAAAGAACTTCTTCACTGATACTGCTCCAAAGGCAATGGAAGCTAAAGAAAAAATAAACAAATGGGACTACATCAAAATAAAAAGCTTTTTCACAGCAAAAGAAACCATCAACAAAAAAATAAGAAAGCCTACTGTATGGGAGAATATATTTGCTAATGTTATCACTGATAAAGGTTTAATATCCAACATCTACAGCAACTTATACAATTGAATAAAAGGAAGATAAATGATCCAATAAAAAATGGGCAACAGACCTAAATAGAAACTTTCCAAAATAAGACAGAAAGAAGGCCAAGAGACACATGAAAACATGCTCAAAATCATTAATTATTCAAGAGATTCAAATCAAAATGACAATGTAATACCATCTCACATGTGTCAGAATGGCAATCATCAACAAATCAAAAAATGACAAGTGTTGTTGGCGAGGATGCAGAGAAAAAGGAACCCTCGTGCACTGCTGTAGGAGTGCAGACTGGTGCAGCCACTGTGGAGAACAGTATGGAATTTCCTCAAAAAACTAAAAATGGAACTCCCATTTGATCCAGTAATCCCACTCTTAGGAATATATCCTAAGAAACTAGAAACACCAATCAGAACGGATATATGCACCCCTATGTTCACAGCAGCACAATTTACAATAGCTACAATTTGGAAACAGGCTAGATGCCCATCAGCAGATGAGTGGATCAGAAAACTATGGTACATCTACACAATGGAATACTATGCTGCCATAAAAAAAGACGGAATTCTTATCATTTGCAGCAACCTGGATGGAACTGGAGAGCATTGTGCTAACTGGAATAAGCCAGTCAATGAAGGAGAAACACATGATCTCATTCATTTGTGGATAATAAAGAACATTATAAACTGATGAACAAAAAGATAGATACAGAGGTAGTAAAGCATCAAACAGACTGTCAAATTACAGTGAGAAGATTAGGGAGAGATGGGGTAGGTAAAACATCAACTGAAGGATTTGTAAGCATGCATATAAGTCTAACCAATGGACACAAGACACTGGAGGGTTAGGGCATGCATTGGAATGGAGAGAGGGGAAAATGGGAAAATATGTACTCATGTAATACATTAATAAAAATATATAAATAAAATAATAATAAAATTGTGGAAACCTCTTTCCACGTCAGGCGTGGTTCAGGGTTCCTGGTTCAGAGTTCGGGTTCTGGAGGAGGCTGCAAGCAAATGAAAAGAGAGACTAGAAAAGCATTAATTTGACAATATTGGGGGGCCAGGTGGGAGCCTTCCTCTTGTGGAAAGACTACCACCTTTCTTTGGCCTTTCCATCCTTTTTATTCAGGTTTTTGGGATATACCCTTTGCCTGAAGCAGGCAATTCCAGTAACAAGTAGATTATCAGTAAGAATTTACATAATTATTTGATGAGGAAGTTCATTGTCTCAATTAGATAGGGAGTGGCTGGCTTTGACCTTTCAGAGCTTCAAGGTTTGATCAGCCTTCCAGGTTCCTCCTCCACTTTCTATTAATGAGACAATTATTGGTTTCTGGCATAAAATAAATAAATAGTGTCCAATTCTTAGATAAAAAAACTTTTAAAGGGTTGAATGGTGAGACCAGCAAGTAGTTTCTGAAGGTATTTAAAATGGCCAGGCTAATTTAGCTGTTATTTGCCAAGAGAGTAGAAACAAACCTTTGAATTCTTTGAGAATGGCAATATGGGGTAGGAGAGAAGATGAGGGTAGAGAGGAGAGTACTTATAACCTTAGTGGAAGGGAGGAAAGCATGAAATCAGAACAAATTATCAAACCTATATCTTTGTGTCCCAGAGAAAGAAGGGATAAATCAGCATCAATGAAAAATAGAACCACTAGAGATTTTACAAAAATGAAATGGCTATATATTGCAGAGAAGTTATTCCAATAGCAATTGCACTGAAGAGGGTTCTAGAAAAAATAAAAGAGGTAGAAAGTCTTCAATGAACTTAAAAACAAAATCTAAAGACAAGAAAAGAAGATTGCTAATAATGAAGAAAGATATCTGGGATGTGGAAGACTCTTGAAAGGAATTGTGTTGCAACAAAGGATGGCTTCTTGAACTTGGCTGTCTGGTTCCCATTACTCTTCCTCCTCAAAAAATGCCATCCATTTCTTTCAGGGCAGAACATTTTGCCAAATATGCTATTTAAATATTGATTTTAGAACATTTCCTTGATTTGAAAGCATACTACCAAGACTGGCAAAAATCCAAACTATTTCTTTCTGTACTTTGTCATGATTTATATGGCAGGCTTTTTCTACCAAAGATAAAATGGAAGAAGACCAGAATGCAAACTGCATAAAACACACAATTCCTGATAATAAAATGCATTGGCAAGAGCTATTATGCAGGATTTTTGAGCTATTACTCAAGAGATTCTGATTACATATACAAAGATGTCTGAAAATAATGTTTCTTTTTTTTTTAATAGGAACATTTGAAGAACAGAAGGGAAAGTTAAGGGGACTCTATATAAAAGTTTTTCTTATGTATGAAACTTTTTTGGCTAATGCTCTGCTATTTCTTATATCACATATACACAGATATTAAATTTCACAGTTTAATGATAAAGATTTGAAGAAAGGAAGCTGCTAAAGATGAGAACACTCTTTCTTTTTCTTTGCTATATCCCAAGACCTAAAGCAGTGCCTGGCATGCAGTTGGCACTCAACAAATATTTATTACATGAAAGAATAAAGCCCTAAAACAATTAAATTAGCAAATAAGTTATTTAATCATTACCAGCTGAGTGCAAATTGGGCCAGAAAATCCTGAGATGTGATTAATCTCATGGTTTGAAGCACCCCAACCTCAGTTCAGAGCCTCAATCCTGATAACAGTAAGTTCTTGGTTTATAATTAACTGTAAAAAGAAAGCAATTCATTAAGAAAAAAATTTAAAAATGTAATTCTTATCTGAATTTCTTGTTCTGTGTGTGTGTGTGTGTGTGTGTGTGTGTGTGTACTCATATGTGGATCTATATCCATCCTTCTGAATCTTTCTCAGTGACACAAACTCAGATAACTTTCCCTGGTTTAGATAGGTCTCTTTAGAGAAGATTATTGCTGTGTTGACTCTAGGTCAGAGGTGGAATAAGTCTGGCTCTTGGGCCATATAAGGCTGGCAAAATCATTTGGTTTGGCCCTGCCAAAGCAATTGCAGGTGGGATTCGAAATTCAGTAAATCCAGAAGCTTTTTTCATAGCAACATAAATTTATATTAAGTGGATTATATTAAGCGAATGATGTTATAAATATCCAAATGCCCGTTGGCAGAAAAAAAGGTTTCCTAGCCCTGCTCTAGCTGAAGAATATGTATCTAAAGCCTATTTTAGATAGCCTATTTTACATAGTTTTTAGAATATCTTTTTAAGTTGTCTCTCATAGCAATATTTTTCTTCTGAGAGGTTCATTAATTCCCTCTGAATCTATCATGTGTATACAAAACATAAAACTATACCCATCCTATCTCATTCCTTGATTATCTCATGCCCAAATAATTTCTAGAGCTTCCTAAATTATCCCTCCATGTCTTTCCCATTCTCTCCAGCAATGCACACTCCAATCCACGCTAACAAACAGTAAGTCTGCAAAAAATTATTTGATGATTGAGCCAATCAGCAAAGAGATGAATGAAGAAAAGCAAACAAACAAAAACCTCAGGAATGAGAAAAAGGTAATTGATGGTGGGCAGGAAATAGATTCAAATATAAAATAATGTACCTGTGACAAAATAGAATCCAGAAGCTAAATATTAGGAAGGTTAGCAATGTAAGCATCATGATAAATGTTTTAGAAGTTGGTTTGTGAGGGCAAGAAGTAGAAGAAACTTTAAGAGCATCAAGATCTTTATCTGTCAAAGAAATAAATCAAGATATACTTTCTAGAAGTGATAATTCAGAAAAAGAGCTACTTTCCTTAGACACAAATCATTCCATTCGTTTCAAGCATAAAAAAAAATCAATCTAGATTAACTTAAAGCAAAAGTGAGGTTTTTTTTAAAAAAAAGGGAGGGAATCCAAGATGGCGGCATAGGTAAACACCTATACTGCTGCCTCGCACAACAATTTCAAAACTACAACTAAAAGACAGAACGGACATCATCCAGAACCACAGGAAAGCTGGCTGAGTGGAAGTTCTACAACTAGAGGGAAAGAGAGGGGCTCGTGGAGACCCAGAGGAGCTGCAAAAAGCTGAGGTACGGAGACGCGCGCTGAGAGAGCGGGTGCCGGAGTACCTGGCTGGCTTTCTCTGGCGGGAGGGAAAGGGAGACTCCCAACGGCATTGAACCCCTTATCTTACGACACTAAACCCCAGATCCAGCCGAAACTCATACGGGGGAGCTTGGACTGTGAAAAGGGAGAAGTGCACGGAAATTTAGGGGAGTTGCAAAGGATCGGAGGTCTGGTCGGGAACGGCACCACGCGGAGGACAGATTGCTGATTGTGCCGCTGGCTTTCGCGAGTGGGCGGGAGACAGACCCTCCCAACTGCGCCACTTCTGAGTCCACTGGGCCCCTGTTTTGGGCGAAACCCTGGGGACCTAGACTCGTGTGGTCCTGGTTCGCAGGGGAGCAGGAAAGGCAGCGGTTAGAGGCGCTGCGGGTGCGCGCGCACAAGGACCGCTCCAGCCATTACCCAGTCACGTGAGACTCAGGGGCCGTGGAGGGCGGGGCCGACTAGAAGGCAAGGCGGTCCCTCAAGCCTTGAGACTCCAACCCTCCCAAGCTCAGCAGAGGCTTCTTCGGCTGAATCCAGCACAGAAGTTTCCTCGGCACAGTGAAAATGCCAAGACAAGGGAAGGGATTATAAGCAAAAGAAATGGAGGAAAAAAAAACGACTGGATATAGAGTTCAAAACCACGCTTATAAGGTTTTGCAAGAATATGCTAGAAAAGATGGATAAATTTAGTGAGACCCAAGAGAAGATGATAAAGACACTGACTGAAATGAAAACTATTATGCAGAGTACTAACAGCAGACTAGAGAAAGGCAAGGATCAAGTCAAAAATTTGAAATATAAAGAAGCAGAAAACATTCAACTGGAAAAGCAAGAAGAGAAAAGAATCCAAAAATGTGAAGATAATGTAAGGAGCCTCTGGGACAGCTTCAAGCATACCAACATCAGAATTGTGGGGGTGCCAGAAGAAGAGAGAAAGCAAGATACTGAAAACCTGTTTAAAGAAATAATGACTGAAAACTTCCCACATCTGGTAAAAGAAATAGACTTACAAGTCGAGGAAGCACACAGAACCCCAAAGAAAAGGAACCCAAAGAGGACTACACCAAGACACATCATAATTAAAATGCCAAGAGCAAAAGACAAAGAGAGAATATTAAAAGCAGCAAGAGAAAAACAGTTTATTACCTACAAGGGAGCACCCATACGACTGTCAGCTGATTTCTCAACAGAAACGATGCAGGCCAGATGGGAGTGGCAAAAAATATTCAATGTGATGAACAACAAGAACCTACAACCAAGAATAATCTATCCAGCAAAGCTATCATTCAGAATTGAAGGGCAGATAAAGAGCTTCACATATAATAAAAAGCTAAAGGAGTTCATCAACTCCAAACCAGTATTATATGAAATGCTGAAAGGTACCCTTTTAGAAGAGGAAGAAGAAAAAGGTAAAAGACAAAAAATTATGAACAACAAATACACATCTGTCAACAAGTGAATCTAAAAATTAAGTGAATTAAAAATCTGATCAACAGAATAAACTGGTGAATATAATAGAATCAGGAGCACAGAAAGGGAGTAGACTGATAATTCTCAGGAGGACAAAAATCATAAAGCATCAAACAGACTGTGAAATTATAGCAGAAAGATTAAAGTTAGGTGAGGTAGATGAGTGATCAATCAAAGGACTTGTATGCATGCTTATGAGCATAACCAATGATCACAGACACTGGGGGGTCGGGGTACGCCTGGGAGGGAGGGGGGGCAATGGGGAGATATGTATAAAAAATTAATAAAAATTAATTAAAAAAAAAGGATTTTGAACCATTTAAAGGGAACCAAAGCCAGGCTCTGGTGTGGCTCAGTGGATTGAACGTTGTCCCATGGACCAAGAAGTCCTGGGTTCAATTCCTTGTCAGGACAGATGCCTAGATTGTGGGCTCGATCCCCAGTAGGGGATGTGCAGGAGGCAGCCAAACAATGTGTCTCTTTCATTGATGTTTCGATCTTTCTCCCTTTTTCTCCATCTAAAAATCAATAAAAACATATTTGAAATAAATAAATAAATAAATAAATAAATAAATAAATCCAAGAACTGGAAGAAATCTGTAGTGCTTCTCAACCTTTCTAATGCCACAACTTTTTAATACAGTTCTTCATGTTGTGGTGACCCCCAATCATAAAATAATTTTCATTGCTATTGCATAACTGTAATTTTGCTACTGCTATGAATCGTAATGTAAATATCTTGTGTTTTCTGATGGTCTTAGGCAACCGTGCTAGTGGTTCTCAACCTGTAGGTCTCAACCTACAGGTTGAGAACCACTGCTGTAGAGCCTAAAATCATAGGAAAACACAGATATTTACATTATGATTCATTAACAGTAGCAAAATTACAGTTATGAAGTAGCAACAAAAATTATTTTATTGTTGGGGGTCACCACAACATGAGGAACTGTATTAAAGGGTTGCGGCATTAGAAAGTTGAGAACCCCTTCTTTGGAGTAACACAAAAGAACCCAGAAGCATCTGCATCTTGCCTGTTGGCATCTCTGTAGATTTCTCATCAATCTCTCCTCTCTTTCTCTGCAATTAACTTTCTCAAACTCATATAGAGGAAAGTCTAAATCTCCAGAATTTTACTCATTTTTACTTTGTTTTGGGTTCTGGTTTCCTTTTCTCTTTTTCAGTTCCAAAATTATGAGACAAGTTTTCTGATTGACCCATTGAACCTGGAAGCATAGGCAAAGGTGAAATAATGTGAGGAGGGTGGTCCCCAGAGAAAAAAATGGTTATTGGATAAACACTAAGAGTTTTAGGTTATATTTGCCTCCATTATTATCAGAGACATCACCTGTAGCTCTCACCAGGTGCTGTACTGACCAATGTTATTTAGCAGGTAGTTCAAGTTTCCCTACTTTCCAGACTGCTTTTGTTCAGAGAGCAATGACTGGAAGTGCAAGCTTTTCAGAACTTTCACTTGGGCACAGAAATGGAAACATCCAGGCTGCCTCTAAAGTCCCTAGGTGTCTATGAAAAGCAAAGCCCTCTTGTCAAGCTGGGATAGACATATGCTATGAGAAGTCTACCTTTCTTGTTTTAAGCTGCTGAGATTTGATAGCATTTTGGCATTGCAGCATTACTTACCGGGCTTTTCTGATATTCCACCCTGTTCTACTTCCCACGCTGATTTTGCACTCCGCATCAGCTGCTAATTGAATCCTGGCCTAACAATGTACTCTAATGCACTTTTTTTATTCTTCTTCCCCTTTACTTCTTATGATCCTCTGCTGGAGGAGGTTCCCACAGCACTGTTGGGGTTCTGATGAGAGTTTGGCTCCTTTATATTCCAGGCATCTTCTCAAGAAATATAGATACCGGACCCTGGAACAGAGGAAATTAAGGAACAGATTTTCAAGCACTTTTATCCCCAACTACCCCCATTCCAAAATGTTAGCCATAATATTTACTCTTTCAAAAGTCCTAGACTTATTTTTCACCTAAAAATGTCTTCTTGGAGCTCCAGCACATCTCTTTCTCCCGAGTGTCGTGTAGCTTCTTTCACTGGTCACTTTGCCCAAACCCCGAGGCCTCTTTGGGCTCTGATTGATGTCATAAAACATGGCCAATATTCGAATACAAGGAATTTGACAGAGAACATCTTCATACATTGAATGAGAGAGGGGAAATAAAACATTTAAAAGGTTTACCTTTTCTGGAATATTTTCTATCAATGGACAAAAAAGTGGTTCTCAAGTAGGAGATGATTTTTGCCTCCTAAGGGACCATTTTGCAATTTCTGGAGACATTTTTGGTTGTCACAACTTGAAGGGGTGTTACTACCAGAACCTGGTAGAAAGCCTGGGCTAAGGTCAAGATTTAATTAGGAATTTATGTTTTTTAACTAGGAGTTCACTATCCTGAATGCTTCCATGTCACAACATATTATCTCAACTTGCAACCTTTGTCTACAGTAAGACAAAGGAAATGACACACCATTAATAGCAAATAGCGTTATCACACAAGAGTCACCAAAACTCTGACAAAAGTTCTTTTAACTGTCACTTGTTACCTAATTTAAAAGGAGGATGAATGACTTTCTCCCAGGAGATGCTATGAATTACTTCGTCATTCTCTTAGGAAAGATCTGAATCTCACAAGCTTAATTGTATTCTCACAAAGTTAGGATATCTGAATCATAGCTTATTTTTTTAACAGCCCTACAAAGTAAAAAAATAAAATGTTGACCTCGATTTTTCTCCTGAGGGCCTGAAAGGAGGATACAGAACGAGATCTCTTGTTCTCCTAAACAGAAGTTGAGCCAATAACATAGGGCATGAGCCAAAACAATGTCTGGTGTCCTGGAGCTAAAGAAAATGTTGGCACACAGTGCTGACTCGCAGCTGTGTCAGTCTCATTTAGTGGCTGGTCCCACTCTCCGCAGCCCAGTTTGCCTTTGGAAACACAGCACAGCTCGCCATTCTGCGGCTTGTGATTAAAACCACTGACAAGGGAGGTTTTCTTTATAGTTTAGCTCTTTGTCTCTAAAGCTTTAGAAATCTTGACAAGTGCTGCTACAAAATGCAGATTGCTCTTTTTAGAAAGAAGACGCATAGAGCTTTCTTAATGTGTACATAATTGGCATATTTTTATCAACAAACTAAATGCAGTCATGTGGGAAAAGATACCTTCTCAAGATGGGAAAAAATGACTAATTTAACCATACACAATGCTGTTATAAGAAAGGAGTTCTGTGATTTCATTCACTTACCATGTGCATTTTTAGGTTGCTAACCAGAGCCTGCCAGCAACCCGTTAGAGGCAGACCGTTCTAACAGCAGAGCCCTCCCTATCCTAAGGAACTAAAGAGCTTAAAAATTAGGGAGGATGCCATATTTTGACTTAAAACAGCTGTGCCTGAATGTGAAAGGGGAGAAAAGGTGAAATGAGCCTAGTCTAGACACTCTGAATTCTCTGACTGGCCAAATGAACAGTAAGAAAGGGTTACAGTTCTTTCCATAAATGTCAAGGAAATAATTCCATTGGGGAAAGTTCATTCATTTTTTTAGGAAATTGATTTTTAAAAAGCTGGAACATTATGTTCACGTCCAAAAAACCATTGGTGGTAAATCAAATAACTTCATTTAATTGTATACATTAACTCAACTTTCCTCATACTCAAAGACACTATAAAATAAGTGACTATCTGAGATCTTTTGTATATCAGAGCAAGCAAAAAAATCAGGTAACTGATAACCTTTAATAAATTAAAGGACTCAATGAAGATAACCTTAAAAAATGTCATTCTCTAGTTTAATTAAGTGAATGGTAGTGAATTTGGAACTGACAGCCTGGGCTAAAACTATTAAAGTATTAGTAAAGTAAATAGTCCCTAAGCTTTTAATAGTAATCTTATTGAATCCTCTCAATTTCCATTGGCATCTCATTAAATACTTTATTTAAATAAGATATAAATAATTTTTCCAAAACTTAAGTTTTTACCTTTGCATAAAAGCAAAACTTTTATATGCTTAAAGTAATGTATTTCTAAAATGTATATTTCCCACCTTCTTAAATAGACTGTAAATCAAGAACTCTTAACCTGGGAGATTATAGACCTAAGAGGAAAGAGTTCCATGAATGGTTGTGTAGGGTCCAAAAGCCCTTTGAAATTACATGCAGAATTATGTAGCCTGGCTGTCCCTCTAATCAGCTTCTCAAAGTGATCCAGAACTCACATATACTAGCACATTTTTGATGGATCAGGATGGTCATTATGAGCATCTACTATTGGACTACCATTCTGGAACACAGTCATGTCCTCAGGCCATCTATACATATAAAAGTCTAATAAGCAAAGTGTTGCCACGGAAGTTCAACCGAGAGACCAGGGATTCAGTCATTCTCTATGATGTGCGCTGACCACAGGGGGCAGTACAGTATGAAGGGAGGCCCTGGCCAGCAGCTGGAAGGCCCCGATCAGCCCTGATCGCTGGCCAAACCTAGGGACCCTACCTGTGCACAAATTTTTTGCACTGGGCCTCTAGTATTAAAATAAATAGGCCAATTTGTCCAGCCACAAAAATTATTCCAAATTGTCATTTTTAAGCACCAGTCAACAATAGAGATGCAGTAAAATTCACCATGAGTAAAAAGTCCTCTAAGTAAGAATTTATTTCTACACATTTCTCAAAGAATTTATTTCCTCAACTTTTTCCACTAAAGCTATGTTAGAGTCTAATTATAGGTCTCAATTGATGATTAACATATTAAAAGTTATGTATTAATTAACATATTAAAAGTTACTTATTCATTTGCCCAGCACACAGCATGACACAGCAGATTCTTGATCAGCTGTGTAACATGATTATCAAAGTTTCATAGTATGAGAAATATCTGTTTATTCCACTCCTTGTAGTTTACAAAAAAAATGCCATAAAATTATTAATTCACATAAATATGCCTATGTAATACCTTCAGATTTTATTAAACTAGTGTTTCTTATTTTATTGTTGTAGATAATGGTCTTTGGCTTTATAGCAGCAGGATCACCTAAAACCATCAGAAAACACAGATATTTACCTTACAATTTGTAACAGTAGCAAAATTACAGTTATGAAGTAGCAATGAAAATAATTTTATGGTTGGGGGTCACCACAACATGAAGAACTATATTAAAGGCCATGGCATTAAAAAGGTTGAGAACCGCTGCTCTAAAGGAACCTGTGAACAGAATTGTAAGACTCACCCAAAGCCACAAAAGCCAAAAATTATTCACTTATTGTTCATGATATCTGTTAACTAATTCGCATACTACCTAAAACAATGCTTTATGTACACCAAGAGAAAGTATAAACCCCTAATAACTATCAAATATATGTCTACACAAATTTAATTCAGTTCTTGTTTAATTGTCTTTTACCATGCATAAAGGTAGCAAATATTCACCTATTCTTAACTTCTAAAAAGTAACCCACCCACAAAAGAAAATGAACTCATCTACAAAAATGAAAAGCATGCATTTTTAATTTCTAATATTTTATTACAGATTTTTAAGACAACAGTTATTGTCAGATCATCAACTTAAAGAAAACAAATCACTCAAGAAGAGCTTTTGTATGTCTGCCAAGGTAAATTGTTCTATTTTAAAATTATCAATTTATAAATAAACCATAAAATGTGCTTATGAGAACCAAACCACAGCATAATCTAAGTATATTTGAAAGGCACAGAGTATTTTCATTGTTTCAGTAAGAGAAATGAAGAGTATTACTTATTAGAATTAAAAGCCTAGTCTTCCACTATCCATTATTCAAAAATAACACAGCATAAATTATTCACTGAATATAAAACATACTGTTAAAAAAGCAAAGGTAACTAAAACTAACATGTGTCCCTAGACTTTTTTTTAATATTAAGCATCTCAGAATAAAGGAAGCCAGACCCACATGTGAGAAGACCAAGCCACCCAAAAGCAGTGGCTTGAGACACAAAATTAAAGTTCACTTCTAAGAAGGCTGGAATTCTCACCATCAATATCACAGCTTTGATGAAGATGGTATATTTCATAAAAAGCATATTAAGATGCAAATATGCCACTTCGATAAGACAAGGTGTAAGGCAACTTGACAGAGTCATTTCAAGTCAGTGGCTCAACATAGAACCTAGGTCCTCAAATTTTGTTTGGTCAATTTTTCATTAATATAATGATCAATTAGAAGAAGAAAAAGGCAATCTTAAAAAGGCCAAATAGCCCTAGCTGGTTTGGCTCTGTGGATAGAGCGTAGGCCTTCGGACTGAAGGGTCCCAGGTTCTATTCTGGTCCAGGGCATAAGCCCAGGTTGTGAGCTCAATTCCCAGTGGGGGTGTGGCAGGAGGCAGCCAATCAATGATTCTCTATCATTATTTGATGTTTCTTTTTCTCTCTCCCTCTCTCTTCCTCTCTGAAAGCAATAAAAATATATATTTTTTTAAAAAAGGTCAAATATAAAATGTCAAATACAACAGGTAAAAGTGAAGACTCAGCTGAACCAAAGAGCACTCTGAATATGTGAGGCCAGAAGAAGACACTCAGGGCTGTACAGGGAAAATCACACAGGATAATGGTCTGAAGACCAATTCGCCAAAGGGAAACCCAGCAAATAAGAATGCTAAATAGCAGTACTTGAATATGAGTCTAAAACAGCTATAATTAGATGCTAAAATGATTCCTTTCTCTTTGTTCTATCTTCTCTTGTACTTAACATGTTATTTTAATATTTTGTCCCTATACTTTTGTATGAATTAGAATCGATAGATATGTTCTCATTGTTATTAAAAACATTCTTAAACTTATTATTATTTAAAACATTCTCAAACTGCATTTTAAAACCTTTAGGGAAAGGAAAAGTCAGTATATCAGCTTTTAAATAAGGGATGATGTATATGGGATGGGAGGGTAATGATGACGTGTTCAAGGTCTGAAACCTCTCTATGAACATTTGTCTTACATAACAATGTGGTAACTTCCAAGGATATAAATACCCAACACATGAACACTACATGCCACACCCTTCCACCTAATTAAAAAGTTGGTAGAGAGAGTTTGGGGAGAATTCTTTAAAGCTTAATAATATCCAAATATTCTGTTTTAGTTCTAGTCATGTGCTTTCCTTGAGGACAAATTATCAGAATCAAGTTTTAATTTATTTGGTTCATATTTCTTATATTAGAATAAGCCAAGCAATATATTTAAACATAGTTAATATCTGATCCTATTGTCAATATCTGGGCACTATCAATCAAATCAGTTTAAATGTAATTATACCGAACCTATTTGAAGAAATCTATTATTAATAAAATATACAGAAATTATATATAAACCCTATAGGAATTACAAATTTTTTAAATAATATTTTTAAAAAACAGGGGAGGGGGGAGATACTCCATAAGTACAGTTTCAAGTAGGTAACTTCAAACCTTAAAATTATTTAATTTCTAAGCCACTAGGCATAAATTGGACCAAAATTGAGAGGGCAAAACTACCTAATGTATAAATTGTCAGATTTGGACAATTTCTATACTGACAATTTCTATACTGACAATTTCTAAAAGGTAATGGAAAATGTGATTCTTGCTGCTCAGAATCACAGAAACAGCTAATTATTTAAAGATATGATAGAATATAAACTGGTAGTTTTGCAAATAACTCACCATTTCTATTTAGAATTATTGAAGGCACTGATGTATTCGTAGGTCATGTGCCTCGGTTTTCCAGTTTAGAGGTGTCCCTGAATAAGTGCTAGGACTTCTGTTTTAGCAATCAGTAGCAAAATATTCAAGGTTCATTCCCATTAGTATTTGGTCAGACCAGTGGAAATGGCACAAAATATTTCTTAAAGGAGTCAGTTTATACTGTTCTATTCAACAATATGACAAATGTTTTAACAAAACTTGCTGTCATAATAATTGCAACCATTTTGTAATCAGATGTTGAAACTCACATGATGATGGTAGTGAAAATATAAACAAATATTTTTGAGGAGAATATTTCTTAAAGCTTTGTAAGTCTGCTTATGGCATGCAGGTCCATCATATATACTTGGTTAAATTCATCTATTTTATCTATTTATCTACTCTATCTCATTCCTAAGAGGCATTGAAGTTTGTGTACTTGATTTAGAAACAAAAATGCATAAATATATCTGGTCCTCTAGCCAGAAGACGCTTTTGTTATTCATTCATAGGCAATACTTTGGCCCCATGTGCATTGATGTAGGTGAGAAGGATTTTGGCTCTTTGTTCTATTACATCAATAAGCTTTTCAATTCCTTGTCTACCTCCTTGACTCTCCCAATAAACTTTATCAAGAAACAAAGATTGAAGGAGTTTCTGCCGTAAGTGCTGGCTCTTCAAAACAGACACTGCAGATTCAGGAAACCTGAAAATATAAAATCATATTTCATTTTTAGTGAGTGTTTGGAAATATCAGACCTTCCCCAACTGCTCTGTCTTTCATTAATCTGGCATAAATCACACTATCAAATAGTACCTTGAGAATCAAAAAAAAATTTTATCACTGTCAAGATAATACTTATCCTAATAGTAATATATTAGAACAATATGTTTCAAGAGAAATGAATTATCTATACCAATGAGAACTTGACATACCAACATTTGACTTAAGGTCATTATGTGTAGGCAGTGAGAGGCACAGAATTAAAAATGTCTCTGTTAGCCTAGCAAAAATACTTTCCTCAATCCTAAACTCCATTTCACCCATGGAAACCACTTGAATCTGTCAAGGAGAATAGTATTCTCATAACTGTCAATGTGGAGTTTTATGCAAGTAAATATGAGAAGCAAAATGCTGAGAAATTCAGTAAAATTCTTTACCTAAGTAGAAGTTGTATGACTGAATTTAAGGTAAAATAATCCAAAATATATGTAGGAAGAAGAGAAAGAATCATTCCAAAATGCCCAATTAAGTGTCTTTGATTCAGATTAGACTTCAGGAATTCTGAAAATCTAGGCGCATTTTTTGAAACTGGAATGCTAAATTGTTTTCAAATAAACATAGCGAAACTCAAGATTGGAACCAGGGCATTCCACAATGAACCATCTCTCTGGAAAACCTTAGAAGGGTCCTTACTGAATTGCCTTATCAGAGTGTTTTCTATTCTTCATTCAGAAAGTATAAAACCAAGGGTCTAAATATGCTGTTTTAGTTCTAGTGGTGTGCTTTGTAAAATTTCTGGTTCAAAATTAAAAGTAATGTTTGCCAAATCAAAATTATAAGTAACTAGAGGCCAGGTGCATGGATTTGTGCACTGGTGGGGTCTCTCAGCCAGGCCTATGCCCTCTAGCAATGGGAGCCTCTCAGGGAATGTTGGAAACTGGCAGTCTGACATCCCCTGAGGGTTGTAGTAGTGCATGAAGCAGCAGGTGGCAGGTGGCCACTCTCGCTCATCCAGGCCCCGCTGCACCTATTGCCTCCACTGCTCGATAGCACTGCAGGAGGCGGGAGGCTAATGCCACCACAGCTGCATTTGCCAGCCATGAGCCCAATGTCTGGTGCCCATGGGTCAACTGAATGATGCGCCCACTGTGGAAGCACACTGACCACCAGGGGGCACCTCCTGCAGTAAGCATCTGCCCCCTGGTGGTCACCGCCAGCCAGTCATCTGGTTGTCCAGTTATAGCTACCAGCCAGTCATCTGGTTGTGCAGTTGACCAGTAGTTTAGGCTTTTATATATATAAAAGAGGCCCAGTGCACAAAATTCATGCACAGATGGGGAGTATCCCTTAGCCCAGATTGCATCCTTTCCAATCTGGGACCCTTTGAGAGATGTCCAATTGCCCATTTTGGCCAGATCCCGATAGGGCATCCCTCTCCCAACTGCTGGCTCCCAACTGCTCGCCTGCCTGCCTGCCTTCCTGATTGCCCCTAACCACTTCTGCCTGCCAGCCTGATCACCCCTTAACTACTCCCCTGGCATCCTGATTGATGCCTAACTGCCTTCCCTGAAGGCCTGATCATCCCTAACTGCCATCCCTTACAGGCCTGATCACCCCCAACTGCTCTCTCCTGCAGGCATGGGTACCTCCCAACTGCCCTTCCCTGAAGGCCCAGTCACCCCCAACTTCTCTCCTTTGCCAGCCTGGTCACCCCTAACTGCTCTCCCCTGCAGGCTTGATCACCCCCAACTACCTTCCCTTGCAGGCCTGGTCCTCCCCAATTGCTCTCCCCTCCTGGCCCACAACTGCCCTCCCTTGCAGGCCTGGTCCCTCCCAACTGCCCTCCCCTACTGGCCATCTTGTGGTGGCCATCTTGTGTCCACATGAGGGTGGCCATCTTGTGTGTTGGAGTGATGCTCAATTTGCATATTACTCTTTTATTAGATAGAATAGAGGCCTGCTGCATGGGTGGGAACCAGCTGGTTTGCCCTGAAGGGTGTCCTGGATCAGGGTGGGGGTTCCCTTGGGGTGTGGGGTGGCCTGGGTGACGGGCCTGTGATGGTTTGCAGGCTGGCCATGCCCCCCAGCAACCCAAGTAGAGGCCCTGATATCTGGGATTTATTTATCTTCTATAATTGAAACTTTGTAGCCTTGAACAGAGGCCAGGGCAGGCAGAAAGCTGGCTTCCTCCATCTCCAGGGGCAAACCCAAGTCTCCTTCTCTCTCCAGCTCTGTGCCTGCTGCCATATTTCTTGGGTTAATTTGCATGCTTGCTCTTGATTGGCTGGTGGGCATGGCTTGTAGGAATAGAGGAGGTACGGTTAATTTGCATGTTTCTCTTATATTAGATAGGCTATAGATGTTTGGCTCCCTGAAGACATGCACAATGTAATTTAGTGACCATAATATTAATTAAGCAATTTTGCTCCATGAAATACTAACAATTCATGATTTAGAAATTTTATTGCCCCTTGAACTAATTTAGTTGTGACAGAATGTGTAAGATATAACTATTTAAAAAATCATGGTTCTTTTCAGTGATGAATTCTTTTTGTCAAGGGTGGGGGCACAATGGGAAGATATGTATACATGTAATACATTAATAAAAAAAAGAAAAAGAAAAACTTTTAAAAAGTACCTATCATTGCATTAATTAATAAGAATATTCTACAAATAAATCTGTGTTAGCAAAGTTTCATTTTTTGCTTCTCAATGTGTAAATTACATATGATCAGTTTGGCCTCTCCTGGCTTTTATGAAAATGCTAATGAGGGCACAGTAAAAATGCTGGGACTTAACAGTAATTTTCAAGTAAACGTAGCTGTTCCAGTGGCTGGGAAGAGGTTAATGGTGGGGGTGGGTGGGAGAGAGAGAAGGAGACATATGTAATACTTTAAATAGTAAAGAATTTAAATTAAAAAAAAAAAACTTAGCCATTCCTTAAAAACTAAAATAAGAACATATACTTATTTGAAGAGTACAAATTGCCATAACTTTCAGGGTTTCTAAGCACCTTTACCAAATGTCAGTGGGGCAAGTTGAGGATGGGAGCATGAATGCAAGGGATTCCAGTGCTCACGCCCTTCAGAGGCTGCAGAGAAAGCAAAGGCCACCAAGCAGGATGTGCTTAATGAGTCGGAGTAGTGGGGACTTAAATAATGCTGGTAAGCTGCTCTGAGCTCCAGGAAGACATGCACTATGTAATTTGGTGGACATACTATTAATTAAGCACTTTTGCTCTAGGAAGTGTTAATAATTTAGAAATTCTATGGCCCTTCAACTAATTTAGCTGTGGTAGAATGTGTAACATAATATTTTAAAAAATCATGGCTCTTTTCAGGAACTAACCTTTTTGTGAAGAAAATTTTTTTAAAAAATGTCTGTCTTTGCATTACATAAATTAATACAAATATTCTATGCATAAATCTGGGTGAGCAAAGTCTTAATTTTTGCTTTCTAATGTGTGAATTACATATTCTAAAAAGATTTACCTTTGAGCTCATTGCTATTCATAATGCATTTAAAATTCAATCTTCTTTAAAAATATAAATAAAACAGTATTCATACATATATGAATGGATGGCCTGTAGTCTCTGTGCACTCTTAATTCTAAGTGATTTAAGAAAACCCATAATAACAACTCAGTAATTAATGCCTTAGGTTTGTACATTTTCTACATATAAAATGTCCTTAGTTTATACACTTAAAGAGAGGATATGTCATATATTCAATCTTCAACCCACAAAGAAATATGAACACAGGGCAAGACATGGTAAAAACTCATGAAATTAGGGTTCATGAAACCCTCACAGCAAAAGCAAGTACTGTCTCTAGTGTTAAAAATACACAAATTAACATTAATTGTCAATGCTAGGATGAAATATGCTTCAAAGTATTATTTTAAAAAGTAATAGCAACAGCATGTACATAAGTTATTGCAGAAAATTATTGAACTTGGATTTGGAAGACCTGGGTGTTACCCTCAATTTTAGACTTGCTCATGTATTTCCCAGCAGTCACATAATTTCACATAGCTGTTTATTTTATTAACATCCCCTTTATTTTCAATTTTCAAACATACCCCAATTCTTAGTCACCCTAATTTCTGACTGAGGTAGGAAGACAACGAAGAGTGGCTACAGGTGGAGCTTGAATTCTAGCCTCAATCTCCATAGTGGGTTGAATAGCTCAGCAGGGCTTTGCCACTATTAAGTGTCTTGGTTTCCTTTATTTCCAATTAGAGGTAGGTTCAAGGTACTATTTTTCATAATCTGTTTACTAGAAAGGTTTGCAAATGCTCAAAATGCACCCCCCACCTCATTAAATAGCTGCTCTCCTCTGATACTGTACTTTATGGGCAGATTGGCTCTGACTTTTCATCATGTTCATAAAAGTCACTTGAGTTTATTATGCCTTTGGACATCCTAGCATGTCAATATCCAAATGTCTGTCAGCTCCCCTGCTCCAGGGCCTAATAACGGAGCCTCTGCCACCTGCTTATCCCTATCCTGCCAGGTCCTATTTGAGAGATTCCTGCATGCTTCCAACCTAATCCACATGGATTTTCACAGTGAGGGCCAAGCAACATGATGGATGTGAAAGATGACGGGAGCTTTGTAGATTGCATTGGTTGGTGACAGTGACACCCTGGCTGCACTCTTATTCTGTTCCACTGGGTTTGTTTCCCTTTTCTGGGCCTCAGTTTCCAGATTCCACAACCACAATTCATGTCAAGGGCTACAATCAGTCACACATAAGATGTAAATTTTCTCCAAATCTTACTAGTTATTTAATACAAATCTGATATTACTACATTAAAAAAACTTACTCTCTGATGCCTTTTAACAATTTGAAGTTTAGGTTATCTTCACTTATGTCAAAGAAACCCTTGTTGTCTATAAAGACCAAATGCCTTGGGTCATGCTTTCGCTGGATAATGTGTGCGAGAGCCACAGAATCTTGGTTGTCACATTTTGGCCTCAGTCCATTCTGTACACAGGTATCTTCCTTTCGAGGTTTGAATCCACAGCAATTTGTATCTAGGCGATTATAAATCTGAAAATGGAAAACAAAAATAAAATCCAAGATTCTGAGTAAAAACAAAACTTGGGAAAATGAGATGATTTCCAAAGAACTGGCACTCTCTAAACAGCTGACTTGCCAGAATCTAACAGCAGGGCTCATTTAATTAAAGACAACTGTCAGAATAAGCCCAGGGTTTATATCCTTCTGACTCAACCATGGTTATAAGCATTTCCAGCTCCTGCTAACAACTCCATAGGCAGATCATCCAAGTTAGGCGTCTCCACCCTTCATATTCAAAGTTCCCACTGACATCACATGTCGATGCACAGCCAGAAGAACCTTTGACTCTATTCATGACAGAACATAGAAACTGCCGTGCTTTGAAATATTCTGAAGACTACATCTTTTTTCCTCCCTCAGACTGGGTTATAGAAAACCTAAGTTATCTCAGTGATTCTAAAAGTTTACTACACTCCCAAATCTCTCTGGGCTTCAGAATTACTTAGCTAATTTGAAATAACATAGGACAAATCTATTGAAAAGATGTGACATCCAATAATGATAACTAAAAATACCATCATTTTGGACTCTAAATATATGAACAGAATGGATCAAATTATTGGACCTAGAGAGGTTTACTATGGAGACTAGAGTCACTGCCATATAGAAGGTAAATAGAGATATTGATAAGAAAAGGGAGAGTTGTGTAATTTCTATTTCTTTGGAACAAGGGAGAAAATAATATTTATTAATCAGGATAAATTAAAGCATGGGCTCAGGTATTAGATAAACATAATACCTGCTCTCACACTTGTTAGCTCTGCATTCTTGTATATATTCCTTTTCATCAGTGACTCTCAATTGTTACCTGTACCGTGGGAATGATACTATTCATCTTGCACAGTTAGTGGGAAAGTTAATAGAAATGTTTATACACCCTCCCGCCTTGACCCAGGCATCTAGAAGATACTCAAGAAATAAAAACTGCTATTACTATTGTTATGATACAGATACACACATATAAGTGATTTACCGCAAAACAAGGCAAAAGGCTTTACAAGGCTAGTGATAATTTCTCCATTTTAATTAATGAAAACTGAGCCTCAGAGGGGTTAAATAATCTAGTCTGGGTAAAATATTAATTAGTAGCAAAGTTAAGATGTAGATACAGTGTGTTTGTCTCCAAAATTCCATGATTTTCCCCCAGTATGTCCTGCTGAATAGTTTAAGGCTAGTCAAAGATTGTTCATATACTCATGATTCAAAAGATGACTAGACACAGACTGTCCCTTTTATTCTTTTGGCATTAAGTTCCCATCCTTTCTCCTTCCCTGTTTTTGGATTTCCTGTGGGGCTGGCCACTTTAGGAGGACAGTTACTAAGAAATGAATACAGTAAGACTAGTACTAAAATGTAGCCTACTTTGAAATGATCATTCGCCTATTCATCCAACAAAAGTTTACTAAATATCTTCTACCATCAGTGGGCTAAGCACCAAAGCAAATGCTGGCCATGGCCAGCGCCTCCTACCACCATTGCTTCCAAAGGAAAATGATCATTTAATTTTACCTCACTACCACAGCAAACTTTAAGAACTGGACAAATGGCCTCCCTCTCTTATTTTCTCTGTGTAAGTGAACTTTGTATCAAATAACATCCTTTCAGCAGCAGGCCTGAGAGAAGTCAGCATAACAAAATTTTTTATGAAGATTATATAAAACCAGTCATATGGAGTAAGGATGGTCAGTGAACCACAAAGCATTTGGACAGCTCAGAGGGCACAAACTGCTGGTGTAGAAACTATCTGTCAGTAAGGAAGGCCTCTGTCAGGACTGGTTCCAGGCTGCTGATCTACTGGGGCTGTGGTCTAACCAATGGTTTATCCAAAAGGTCAAAGCCTGACTCTGAAGAACAGGAAGTTCCCACTGCTTAAAAGTATATTTGTTTGACATGAAGATAGGCGAGTTTCCCATCCAAACAAATCACTGTAAGTTAAAAGAAAAAAGCATAAATTAGAAACTATTAGAATTTATTGAGCCCTTTTTTTAAAAAATATATTTTATTGATTTTTTACAGAGAGGAAGGGAGAGGGATAGGAAGCCAGAAACATTGATGAGAGAGAGACATATGTAATGTCATGCCTTTTGCATGCCCCCTACTGGGGATGTGCCCGCAACCAAGGTACATGCCCTTGACCAGAATCGAACCTGGGACCTTTCAGTCCGCAGGCTGACGCTCTATCCACTGAGCCAAACCGGTTTCGGCAATTGAGCCCTTTTTAATTCATTCCATTCATTTTATGTAGTACCTTGACTGTCTTTGAATATAACAAAACCCAACTGATATAAAGAGATTGCATTTGTTTTTGTTTTCTTTTTTATTTTTAATTCTTTATTGTTTAAAGTATTACATATGTATTTTTCCCCCATTGACCTTTCCCAGGGGTCCCCCCTACACATGCCCTCACCTCTCTACTGTCTGTGTCCATGGGTTCTGTTTATATGTATGCATACAAGTCCTTTGGTTGATCTTTCATTTGAATGTTAATTAAAATAAGAGGGTCAGGGAGAACATAAAAAATAACTCTTCTAGAAGTTGCTTCTCATCCATTATCTTTTTAAATATGCACTAGTTAATAATTCTCAAAGAATTTCTAGACCATGTTTCATCATTTTCATATGTTTACATCCAGTTATAATGACATTACATATGGGGGAAAGTACCTCTTTAATTTTGACTATAACATCAATGTTTGTTATGTTGGATATACATGTTTAGAACTTAACTCTTAAGGACAACTTTACCAATCACTTCCTAAATACTGCTCTACACTCTAAACTCATTCTTCATTGTTGGTTTCATAGTAGTAGGGAAAGTACCAACACATATTTAGCCACAGTTCTGCTGTTTCTGCAATATAGCCATGTGAATCACATAATTAATGTTAAATAATAAACACATTAGATTTTAGGCCCTAACTTTCAGCACTTCTGTAAATATTATACTTTTTATTTTTAAACTACATAAAATGCATTAAAAATTAGAGATGGAAAAGACCCATCTAGGTCATACTTTTATTGCCTTCTCAACATCACGTTGTTTCCTGCAGGGTATTTTTAAAGTGCCTCATCTGATCTAATATTGAATCACTCAACAATCTGTGATGATTTCGCCACTTCCCTGACAGACTGTTATGCCATTTAAGTCTAACAGACCTTGTAATTGAAAAAGGATGTGTGTGTTCGACTCAACTTCTTTTCCAGAAAATATTTACTACTCCTTTAATCAGGTCTACCCATGTACTTGATGGGTATGTTCACATGTATTGACTGTGTGTGTGTGTGTGTGTTTGTGTGTGTGTGTGTGTACAGCTAGACATATTATAGCATTGAATTCAAATCTGAAATATACTTTGTTTTTCTCATCTTCCAACTATAGTGAATTATGTCTTTGCATTATTGCCCTTGTCTAGTAAGGACTTAAATCACTCTTAAATCTTGTTCCCCAGATCTTCTCAGTATTTTGTTTATAGTCTTCCTTTTGAATTCATATTCAATATATCAAAAATATTTTGACCACAAAACCATAATCTACTCCCTAAAATTCAATGCCATTTTCTTTGGTATTTAATTTAGTTACATACTGGGTATATTTCTGCTTTAAGAGAGCTCAGCTATTTTATAAAATATTCTCTAGGTAGCTATGAATCTATAATAGACTTTTAATACACTTGTTTAGTGAACACATTAAAACAATCACTTCATTTATAGCATGATTAGCACTAAAGTTCACATCTATGTGTCTATATTCTTAAATAATTATCCAACAAAGATTATTTGAAGGTAAATTTTCTCAATGAAGTGATTGTGAATGTTGAGCATCATTATTGCAGTTTGTTCAAATTTATATCTTCTCACTTTTTAAAATGAGGAAAATCTTTTGCAAAATCGACCTGCTGAATCTGAAAGTTACTGCCAACCATCATTTTCCATAAAATTACTCTTTTAGGAAAATATATCTTTTCAATGTTTACCTAACTAAAATTATACTCAGAAAAATCCAGGTATTCCAGCCAAAGTTTTTGTTGCTGGGATATTTTTAGGTACATTGCCTTCTTCTAAAGTTTCTTTTTAAATTCCATTTTCTATTGGTAGTGTTAGTTTTGCCTGTAGGGGAAAGTATCTTACCAGTGACTTAAGTTATGCTCACAATATAACATAAACACGGATGCCTCTGCTGCACTAACCAGCTCTCCAAAACTCTACACGCTTCCAATGAGTTTGTACCCTTTTGCACACCACCCATTCTAGCTGTATCTTCAAAAAGTGGGTCTATCAAAGCAATCATGGTATGGGTCTTTGAATCGCACTTTGAATGAACACAGTACAAGAATGCCAACGAGGGTAAGGGGAACATGAATGTAAGCAGTTAGAGCAAAGGTTAGTAATAGTATTTTACCTATAAGTAAAGCTAAAAAGCTGATGTGTCTACAAGTGTCACTTTCATTTCCTCATGTATAATTAAAAGCCAGGTAATAGGCAAGGTAGCCAGGCATCAGGTGAAAATGTTAAGAGTGAAAGCAGAAGGAAACCAAGGCCAAATGTAATTGGTAGCTGAAGAGAGTTAAATGAAAATGTTCATCTTAATATAGATTATAAATTGACTTTATCCAAATGTTTTTCCTAATTATTTTCATTAAGTACATAATCCTGTGTATTTTTCTACCGCTGTTTTTCTACATTTTTTAAGAGTGTGTTACAGTGAGTGTGTGTTTGTGTGTGTGTGTGCATGCGTGCGTATTTGTGTGTGTGAAAGGGGTGCGTTTCCTGTTTGGTAAGTTAGTATCTTAGGACTCTCACCATCTCTTTTCAAGCTATTTGTTTTTGGCACTTAAAAACTTCATCTTTATAAAAAACGCATTTGTACAGAGGAAGTTTAAATTATCCAGTAAAACATGTAATGAGTGGAGTTTAGCAGTTCACCATAGGAATTCGTCCAATGCCTCGTTACACAGTACGCACTTGATAAATGTTTATTATTGAAAGAACCCTGCTGAAAGTTTATATTCACTTTGTATTTGGCTCTTTACAAAGATCCTCCAAAACAGTGTCTTCTATTGGAAAGAATCAAATAAACTGAGTAATGTTGACATATGCCTTTTTAAAGTAGCATCTAGTGAATGGAATTGGAAAAAAAAGTAGAAAGGGGGAAAATAATGGAAGAGCCTGTGCTTACCATTTGCTCTTTATGTGGTTTCATTTAAGTATCCATGAACCATGAACTCATATCTCACAGAGAGTCCACCAGAATATCTTGCATGTAATAAGCATTTTATAAATACACAATAAGCAGATGTGTAAGAAACAACAATAACAATATATATATATATATATATATATATATATATATATATATATATATATATATATATAAAGGCTAATATACCAAATGTCCAACCATCCCACTGATCGCTATGACACGCACTGACCATCAGGGCCCAGACATTCAATGCAGGTGCTGTTGTGACATGCACTGGCCATTTACAGAGAAACGGCACCACAGACCTGCTGCCCACAAAGCAACACTTGGCTTCACCCACATGGGACACAGGCCCTGCCACCACCCTGGAGAAACAGCCCACCAAATTGCAGCCAGTGCTGCCAAGATCCCATGGCACAAAATGCAGCCCACATCCCAGTCCAGCGTGGAAATGGTGGCTGTGAGCATCAGGTAGCAAAGCCTGGTGACTGGCCTCCTTGCAGTTCCTTCAGCCCAGGAACATGACTTGCTTTATAGCCAGGTAGAAACATTTTACAGTTTAACCAAATGTCTGTGAAGCATTTTCCCATGTCTCATCTCATTTTATCCTCACAGAAGTCCTGGAATAAGTAGATAGGAGACTCCATGGAATCCTATTTTCTTTTCATTAGCCAGAAAATGGAGATTTAAAAAGTTTAGAAACTTGGCCCAACAGAAAAGAAGAAATGGTGGACCTTGAAAATGATGTCAGGTTTTCTCACTGAGCAGAATATAATCAAACACTGCTGCAGTTAAATATTTTACCCTTTGTTCTCCCTGTGTGATCTATAAGAATAATCTGCTGTGCTGCTGACAATTACCTGAAAGAGAAGTTGGGGTGCTTCACTGGGCTGGACAAAGTTTAGCTAAATCAGAAAGCAGGTCAAATTAAGCAAGTTTATTCTACATATAAATAAAAGGCTAAGTTAACTCGCTCATGTGTGATACATATAAAGCGCTCACTGGTGCCAATCACATGTATATGTTTCGATCTATCATTGTTGATCGTGAATTTGGTTGACACTTCTATTATAGAGAAAGAGCAAGTAGCAATATTAAAATATTTCTTCTAATTAATTTCCTTTCAATGTGCATGAATTTGTACACCAGGCCACTAGTTTCTCTATAATTAAAATTTCTTCTGGATATTTCGTTTGCAAACCGGTTATCTCATAGGCTACCTCATTTATTTTTAGAAAATACATGGAGAAAAAAGTCACATTTTCAGCAATTACCTTAATTCAAAAAAGGTACAAAGATAGTGAGAATTACTGCCATTATTGGCACCACTCTAGATATAGAGAAACACAAAACATATAGATTCATTTATTTACCAGCTAATAACTCACAAGGGAAAATTCTTCTACCTTCCTTTGTTTTAGTGTAAGTCAGTATATGGCTGCCTTATTATCAGTGGCACTGGAGCTGTATCCCTGTAATCTAGGGAATGTGTGAAGGTAGAACAGGTCATGGAGAAGGGCAACTGTCAGACAAATCCCAGTCTCCATGGGCCTTGTTTATGCACACCTAGCCTCTTACCTTGGGGGTTGTACACAACAAAAGTGTTCTCATCAGCCTGCACCTGTATCACTTGGGAACTCTCATCCCAGAAAATAATAGATTTCATTTTTGTTCTGTGCTGCCATGGTAACAAGTCCCTGCATATGCATGCAAATGTGACTAGCAGAGCAGCTGATCAACAATCAGAAAAGTAAAAATAGTTTGCAATATATACATCCAACAGTGAGCATGGGTTCCCATGGGCCTCTGACTCTGTCTATAACAGTTATTGCCCTATAGCAGCAATACTCTAGAATTCCACTTCTAAAAACAACTATCAGAAGGAAGGCAGGGGAGGGAGGGTGTGAATAGATCAACCAAAGAACTTGCATATATGCACAACCCATAACCCACAATAGAGTGATGAAGGCCTGGAGGGAACGGGGGGAGGGGTGCTAGAAGAGGTCAATGATGGGGGAAATGGGGACATATGTAATACTTCCAACAATAAAGATTTTTTAAAAAAGAATGACACGATAAACCCAAAACAAGAAGAAAGGAAAAATCTCAAGTACTTGATTATTTTGTGCTACATATCAGATACACAATTGTCACAGCACAAGGTTGTAATTTTCAGCACAAATAAAGCACTTGCCCCTTTCTTTAAAAAAATAAAATAAAAATAACTATCTTATGTATACCAGTTCCGTGCAGAATATCTAGTTTCTTCCACATCACTGAATCATAAGTAAAAATATAACAGTATTTCTTTATGTATATGCAAAAACATTTTAATGTCACAATATATTTAAATCTATTTCTATAGATGCAGTATTTAGAATTCATACATTGCACCTCTGAATAAGCATCAGAAGTCAAACATCATTCTGCCACAGAAAGATTCTTCAGTTGCCAAGCAAGTGACAATCTATTTTTAGAGGAAGAAATTCACATTGTATAATTTGCACAAGCAGAGCTACATGAAAACAGCCACTGCCAAAAGCACGCCCACCTTCCTATAAAGAGTTATAAAAAGCACACAGGCTAAGAAAAACAATAATTTTTACATTTTATAAAATTCTGATTTATAGAATGGATTTATATTAAGCAAATAAATTTAAAACAGGAATAAAATAATCTTAATATGAAAATTTAAATGCTTTGTTTCAATGAAATGAAACACCATTTGTAACAATTTAACATTAAATAGAATTGTATATAAGCTTACAGCCAAGGGAATGTTGTCAATGAAATAATTTCCCTTGCTTGAATTTATGTAATGAAGTTTTAGTATTTTTATAGAATTTCTATCAAATTTATCTCCCCCTATAATATAGTATTTTATTATAAGAAAATTGACAAAAATAAGTAAAGATAAACTAAATGATTATATTAAAGCATTCTAAATTTGGTGACAAAGATTCTTTGCTTGATCAGACTTCAGTTAGGCTCCTGAGCCTTCTCATAGATCTCTAAGCTTCCTTATAAAAATTAGTTTTACCTGCTGTCAGTTTAAGCAGAAACCCCACCCTCCTTCTCCTTCCCCACTACCTGTCCTTGATATCTGATAACTCTCAAATTCTAATCACGTTCCTCATCTTCCCTCATCCTCTGATCCTGACCTGTCTTTAGCAAGAATCTCGATAGGCCAGTGTACTCAGACCTCCCCTTAACCTTGATGTTTCTTACTTAATAATTTTCCATCTGCTGACTCCCTATTCTGCTCCTTGGCTATACATTCCCACTTGCACATGCTGTATACAGGATTGAGCCAATCTCTCTCAGCCACTGTAAAAATTCCACTGCAATATAGCTGGTGTGGCTCAGTGGCTAAGCTTTGACCTATGAACCAGGAGATCACAGTTCGATTCTGGTCAGGGCACATGTCTGGAATTTGGGCTCAATCCCCAGTAGAAGGCATGCAGGAGGCAGCTGATCTATGATTCTCTCTCATCATTGATGTTGTTCTCTCTCCCTCAACCTTCCTCTCTCAGAAATTTAAAAAAAAAAAGTGTTTTTTTTTTCAATCTCACTGCAGAGGTCCCTATACCTATCTCAATGGTCCTAATTAATATCTGCCTTACCATCTTCAGTAAATGCCATTCAATTTTTTTCTTTAACAATAATTAACACAACCTAATGTAATATATCCAAAAGCTATTTAAACTCATACTTTTTTAAGGAAATCAGTGCTATTTATAAAAAATTTAATTAATTCTATAATGCAATTTGCTTGTTATTTAAAAATAAATACTGCTTGAGAGTAGAATGGTGGTTACCTAAAGAGTAGGAGAAATGAGGTAATATTCATGAAAGGGTAGAAACTTCCAGTTACAAGATGGATAAATTCTGAGAATCAGGCTATAGTTAATAATACTGCACTGTATATTTGAAATTTGCTAACAGAGGAGGTCTTAAGTGTGTGGGCACATAAACACACACACACACACACACACACACACACGGTAACTATATGAGATGACAGATGTGCTAATTAGCTTGATTGTAGTAAATATTTCACAAGGTATCTATTTCATTAAATAAAATCAACCATAAATCTTTTAAAAATATATTGAGCCAGATGAATATCTGCCTGAGCTCTCAGGTGGCCCAATAGAAATACTATAGGGTTAACTTTCCCATGATTTTCTTATTTGCTTCCTGGCAGATTTACCCAGGCCTCTTGTTTGAATCTCAGTCCAACCTCAGTCAATCTCAGTCAAGGTTAGTTTCAAATTATCTATAATTCAATGGCATAGAGTTAGCAGGAAAGCCAATCCCCCCAAAAAACTAGCTCAAACAATGCATTAAACAATTTTTAATATCTAAAGATTATTTATGGAGTCACACAGCCTTCCTCAAATCTCTGATCTCTCCAGGTTAGCCATGTATACAATAAAATTTAGGGTTGAAGCATACTAAATATGCAGGATAAAAATTCTATGGCAATGATTGAAATAAGCAAAAAAATGACACAGAATTAAATAACATATGCTGCACTTTTGATTAATAACTAGAATTGACCTAGAAATGTTCAATGGCTGTCCCTTGGCAATATGAGATTTATTTGACCAGACATTTTCCCCTCTGATTCAGGCTGATACAAGATCGACTGTCAACCAATTTTCTGGCCAATGTTTTATGCTACTGAGGCCTTAGCATTATCAATGCCAGAATAAATGGGAATAAATTCCAGACAATAAGTATAAAGAATATACAGGGTGGAGCAATAGTAGGTATATAATTATGAGTATGCAAAACACAAGTTTATTCTTATTATTTATTAATTATTGTATTATTTTCCACACAAACAACTATAAACCTACTTTTGCCATACCCTGTATAAAATTCTAAAGGCTTTTAATTTGGAAGCAGACATCTGAGGAATCTAAATGCCTCTTAACAGGAAGGATATACTTTTAAACATATCCCTGTGTTAAGAACTTTTGAATTGGGCCAGGATCCAGGAAAATATGGTTGTAAAGGCCATGTAGCTAACAAGCTACACCATTGTGACAAACCAGGGTCAGTGTGTCTAGACAACTTATCCCCTTCAACATTGCCTCCATGAAAAATTAAATAAATAACTCAAATTCTATAAAGTGAGAAAATGTGACCTCTCAAAGTCAGGTCTCCACTATAGAAATGATGTCAAAACTCAAAAGATAGACTCATAGATCAATGCCTTTGTATTCACTTTCCCCATCCTGTCATATTTTTATAGAAAATTTTTAGCAACAGAAATAACTCCCATTTATGGGCCATAAAAAGTGCAACTATTTGCCTTTTGAAGTTTAGGCCAATATAATTCTACTAGAGGCTTGGTGCACAAAATTTCTACACTGCAGGCAGGGTCCTTCAGCCCAGCCTGTGCCCTCTTGCATTCTGGGACCCCTCAGGGGATGTCCCTAAGGGGATAGGGCCTAAGCCAGTAGTTGGACATCCCTCTCGAAATCCAGGATCCCTCACTCTGAACCAACCACCTGCTCACTGCTCCTTACCACTTGCCTTGCTGCTCCTTAGTGCTGCCCCGGAGGAAGGAAAAGCTCCTACCACCATCCCTACCTGTGCTTGCCAGCTGTGAGCCCAGCTTCAGGCTGAGCAGTGTTCCCCTGTGGGAATGCACTGACCACCAGGAGGCAGCTTCTGCATTGAGCATCTGCCCTCAGGTGGTCAATGTGCATCATAGTGACTGGTCATTGTGGACATTCAGCTGTAATGGTTGCTTAGGCTTTCATTATATAGACTGTCAGTTTCCTAATTTCCCCAATATTCTGAAAAGGCTTAACTTCTCAGTAAGAAGGTACAATCTAGCAGGTGAGTTTCTTTAGGGAGGATTTTACAGAATACCTAGATTTGACTCTCCTTGGGAGGAAGGATTTTGAAGGAGCCAGTGTATGTGGATGTACTTTATAAACAGTGACAGTGGAATTGGTTGTGTGGATCAGCCAAGAGGACGTCTGGGAAGGAATTGCTCTGAGAAATAAAAGGACAATAGTTCTTAGGCATGGAAATGATGAATTCAAGATCCAAGTCACAAAATATCAAATGATGACTAATGCCCATAGATTGATTGGGAATTACCTAGATAGAATACAGATATCCCTCAATTCAAGTTTGTTGAATTTAACTAAACCCCATAATCAATATCCTGTATGCTTATAATTCTTAATTGTGTTTATAAAGTAAAATAAAAAGTGCTAAGCTATGCTAACAGGAAAAATAGAATAAATTATTATAAACCAAACTATTTAAATAAAACAACTATGAAAATAAGCAAAGCCTTTTATATGATGCTAAAGTGGCCAAAAGCAATAAATAAATGCTCTATGGTATTTCTCACATTAAGATTCTGGTTTCAATCTAAGGAAAATTTCTTAGCTGCTGCCTTATAGATTTATGTTCTCAGGAATAGACCTCCATAATATCCACCTCCACCACACCCCTATTACTGGCATCATAATACCACAGTCAGTCTGCCCCTCTCTGTTAAAATCTGAGTAATTGTTAAAAAATAAGAGACAGACAAATATTAAGTAATATCACTTATAAGTGGAATCTACTGAGCATAAACTGATGAGCAAAATATGTCCAGAGACATGGAGGCATGGTACAGACTGAAAAATCTCAGAGAGGAATGGAGGAGACAGAAAGAGATTAACCAGAAAAATCATACATACACACACACACACACACACACACACACACACATAACCAATGAACACAGACAATAGTGTGATGAAGGCCTGGGATGGAAAAGGAGCTGGGAGGAGAGGGGTAGAAAAGGAGGGAATTAAAGGATATCTGTAATATTATCAACAATAAAATAATTTCTTTAAAAACAGGAGAAAGTTACATAAAAATGTTATGTGGTCAACTGCATTTAGAATATGTAAGTTTTTAAAAAGTGCAAACATCCTCTTACTATGCATGTAACATGATTTTAAAATTG
This sequence comes from Lasiurus cinereus, assembly GCA_011751065.1. Classification (NCBI taxonomy): domain Eukaryota; kingdom Metazoa; phylum Chordata; class Mammalia; order Chiroptera; family Vespertilionidae; genus Lasiurus; species Lasiurus cinereus. Next base: position 5,176,340 of record JAAGEH010000014.1, on the reverse strand, counting down.
GCTGAGAAGATGTATACTAATCTCATGAGAGTGCTAGCCTCCAGGGAGAAAATGAAGGAGGAGGACATGAAGAGGGTCAAAGGGGACTCTAACTTATTTTTAATGCATTTATATCTTTAAAGTAAACATTGAAAGCAAATATACAAAAGAAATAATGACAGGTTTATTCTAGACTGTGGAAACATGATATTTGTTACATTAGTTTTTGTTCTTTGGGATTTTATTTTTAACATCTCCATGAAGGGTATGAAACCCTTGAAGAACAGAATCTGAGAATAAAATCCCAACTAGCTTCCCAAAACCTGTAGGCCAAGACCACTGCAGTTAATAAACATCTCCTCCATCCATGTATGCAAAAATGACTGCCACTCACTTCAACCTGATTTAAATGGCAATGCCATGGAAACTGCCTTGAATAGTCTCATATTTTCCTACAGCACCAAATGTTATAATGAGCAGCTCTGCAATACAGAAAATTCACTACCACTAAAGGTCTGCAGTATTTAAGATGTAAAAAAATCATATGTATACAGATAAATACAATGAACTCAAATTCTTATATATGGGGTGGTTCTAGATGATAACTGGCTAATCTATTGAGTACTTGCTATCTGTCAGTGTCTTAGTCCATTTGGTTGCTCTAACAAACATGCCACTTGCTGAGTAGTTTATAAATAACAAACATACTCCTCACAGTTCTGGAGGCTGGAAGTCTGAGATCAGGGGGCAGCATAGGCTGGTTCTAGTGATTCTCTCTTCTGGGTTGTAGGCTTCCCACTGTGTCCTCACCTGGGGAAAAGACTAGGGAGTTGTATTGGGGCTCTATCCTCATGATCTAATCAACTCCCGAAGGTCCACCTCCTAATATTACCAACTTTAATACATTAGGAGTAGACATATGAATTTGGGGGTGGGGAGGAAATAGGCCTTCAGACCATAGCAGCCAGGTAACATAAGTACTTCATGTGCATTATTTTATGTTATTCTCAGCACAAATTTCCAAGGGAAGTAAAATCACTTCTATTTAAATAATAAGGGAATTAAATATTACAGAGCTGACTATTAAAGAAGCTGGGATTTGAATCTGGTTCTGCTTTACATAAACACTGTTCTATGACATTATTCTATCAAACTTAATGTACTAAAAACCTGTAGAATTTTTTTTAATGATACTAGAAGTTCAGAGGAGAAAGGGAGTTTAATCTTTTGAAGTTACTCCCAGAAGGCTTTGTAGGAAAAGGATGAGAGACTTATGCTTAGTGAAATAAGCCAGTCAATGAAGGAGAAACACCACATGATCTCACTCATTTGTGGATAATAAAGAACATTATAAACTGATGAACAAAAGGATAGACACAGAAGCAGTAAAGCATCAAACAGACTGCCAAATTACAGCAGGAAGTTTAAGGAGAGGTGGGGTAGATAAGAGATCAACCAAAGGACTTTTATATATGCATATAAGCATAACCAATGAACACAGACACTGGGGGGTGGGGGTATTCCTGGGGGAGGGCAATGGGGAGATATGTATACATGTAACACAATAAAAAAAAAAGAAATGTAAAAAAAAAGGATCAGAGCTGAACTTTGAGGGATGGGCAGGTATACAAAAAAATAGGAAGGAACAGGAGCAATGTTCTGGTGGTACTAGTAAGTAGGGTATGTTGAACTGATAGTAAATAGACAAAATTATAACACACATACACACACACACACACACACACACACACACACACAAACACTACTGTTAACAAACACACATATCTCCTTATGTATTTGTTAACTGCAGGGTTCCCAGCCTATTGTACACAAATACAGTACAAGTAAATTATGACAGATGAGAATGAAAAGGAAGTTAGAAGGTCAGGTCATGGTGTTTCTTAAAAGCAATGCTGACTTTTTTTCTATATAAACTGTACCACTCGATAACCACATGTTACATAAACTACACCACTATTAGATAAGAGAGGGAGGGAAATCACTCTTTAAAAAAGTATTCTAACTAATAAGTGAGGAAGTAATGACAGAATTAGAATATCACTATTTTTCAATGCCTAGTGAATTGATGGATGAACATCAATGATGAGAGAGAATCATTGATTGACTGCCTCCTGCACACCCTCAACTGGAAATCAAGCCTGCAACCTGGGCATGTGTCCTTGATCAGAATCAAACCCAGGACCTTTCAGTCCACAGGCTGATGCTCTATTTACCAAGACAAACCAGCTAGGTCTATGATAATTTATTTTAAAATATAATAAAAAATTAAATATCATAATAACATAATTAAATAAGTCAAATCATTTTAGAACTATTATAGTCCAAATTCTTCTTTAATAAGAATAGTATTATTTTAGCCATTTCATTTTTATCCATTTTTCTGCAAAAGTCTCTGTATTTTTTTTAATTCAGAAGCAAATCTGTATGCTTCTTTTACATCACTTCCCCTATCTTTACACATCTAAGTATATAAAACAGTAATGATATTGGGGATATCAAGTTTTCTGGCTAATTTTCTCATGTACTGCAAAGAGAAAAATAAAACTGTAGTGTCACAACATAAATGAAAAGTCTCCTATGGTCTCTTTAAATAAGATATGCTCTATAGTGTAGCATCATTAATACTGAAAATATTTATCTTAGTTCCATATATGTATAGGAGAACCTATGTCAAAGTCACACTTTTGATTATCATTTATGACAAAGGGCAAACTCCATTTATACAATTAAAATTCTGTAATAACCACAATACATTTTAGTGCTTAGCACATATATACCTGTGAAGATTGGAGTTTGTTATTTTTAATGCCTAGAAGGACATACTTCCCATGTCCTCTACCTTAGTGAGTCTCTCTAATCAAGTGAACACTATGATTCTCATTATAAAAAAAGGTGAAGCCTTTTTCAGTAAACCACACACACAAAAAAAAAAAAAACAGAAATATATTGTCTCTACTAGCAAACCTTCTGAATCTTGGCAGACTTTACTCCCTAAACCCCAGCCAATTCTGCATGCAAATCAATATTGCAAAGCTAATCTCAGGCTTTCTTTGCTATTCGAAGCCAAGATTGTATCTGACTACATCATCCTTCATTGTTTGCTAGCAAATGAACAAAAGCAACAAAAAAAATATATTTGCTTGCTTGGACACTACCAATAAATAATGGTTAGAGACTCTTTAGATTAGCATTGTACTAATTCTGAAAAACAATAAAACTGACCCAAATTATTTGAAATCCCCATGCCTGGTCTCCTGGATTGATATGCCTGCCTCCTGGCAGAGCACCTGTGAGTGATTTTCCTCACTGACCTCTGAACGTTGGAGGGGAGGTACTTGATCACTAAGTAGGTATAAGAGGGGGGGATACTTGGAAGATTCCCCCCTCTTATAATCTCATAATCTATCATGGTGGCCACAGTTGGAATCCTTCATTACTTATCATAGAGAATATTCCTGCATAAATAAATATTCTTCTATTGAAAACTAATATTTCCTCTTGTTTAGATTACAGTTAGTTGGAACTTTTACTTTATTATGCATTACATGGAAAAAAATGATACACAGAATAAAAACTGGGAGAAGATAAGTAAAAGATGAACATATAATTCATTATATTTAGTAATCAAATCATTCGAGTTAGAAGAGTTAAGAGAGAAAACTGTGGGGGGAAAGTCATATCAACGCATAGTTGCTTGTTGAGTTTATGAACATAAGTTTATTACTCATAGACATCTGAGAAAAAAAATACCTTCATGGAACAGGAAGTTTCCATACGCATCATTTTCCCCACTCTGAATGTTTTCACACTTCTAGCCTTTGTTAGATCCCTGTCTCTGAAACTCTTCCTAACTCTTGTATTCACCTGATTTCTATACTAAATGTCACATTCTCAGTCCACATTTTCTTACCTCCAATTCCACAAAAACAAATACCATCCTATTTGTTTCTATAGAATGTTAAACTTAACTGTGACATCTGATATACTACTCTGCTATGATTATCTGTCTTTTTTATTAGATTTCATAACTTCTGGGGGCAGGGATATGATCTCATCCATCTCTTTATCACCAACATTAATCCTCAAGTGTCTGGAACAGAGAAGAGCTCAAAAAACATTTGTCAAATCAAAGTGAAAAGAAGCATGTGTAACTCATCTTGTTGATGGTGGAAGCAAACATCTCCTAAGATACATCTGTTGTCCCACTCTGTAAAAATCTCTTAATGTCTCATCAAATAGTTATTCTTATAAAATGTAAGCACAGTAAGAATTCCATTAAATAGTAAAAATATTACTTTTTTAATTCATTTGAGTTTTCTTTTTCTAAAGTTATACTTCTCTTCCTTTAACAAACTTTCTTATTGCAAGTACACTTTTATGTCTTTCACCTTTAAGGTTTTTAATGTGACATTTTGTATTTAATGTTTTAATATAACTAGGTAGTTTTCTTTGATTAAAAAAAATATGCCCTGAGAAACTATGACATTTTCAGACATTCTGATGCTAATTGAAAGTTTCCAAAGTTGAATAAGTCAGGAACTGCCTTTGAGAGAATCTTGGCTTATTAAAAAAGACAGACTAGTCAAAAATAACTAAGTCTTAATGTGCAAGATCTATAATATAAGTATGAAAGTACATAAGAGTAGAAAATAAAATGATTTGGGAATGATATAATTTAATGAATAAAAATAATAAAATACTTTATTTAATTCTTACAATGATATTTACCTTATTACTTTTGGATGATCAATTTCCTAATTAATATGTAATATTTACTGAGCACCTACTGTGTACCAGGCATGTTCTAAATCTTTTGTGTGTATAAAAGTATTTAATCCTCTCAATAGCCCTCTACACAAACAAGATTATTATTCCTAACTTTACAAATGAGAAAACTGAGGTAGAGGTGTGTTAAGTATCTTCTCAATGTTAAAAAATTAGTATTGGCAGCTGGGATTCAAATTTAGCAGGCTAGCTCCAGAACCTCAGTTTTTAACCATTACACAAACTATCTCTGACATCAAATTTCTACATCTTAATCTTTTCCCATTATTTTAAATATACTCTTTTGAAAGAAATTTGACCAAAACTTGGAAACTCAAATGCTCTCTAGAATACTATTCTTTTGTCATCTTAATGAAGTGAATTTTTGTCTATAAAGTCATACCCCCACGCTTCATGCATAAAAGGTTACTTGTGTGTCTATCACATTTTACAGACACAGTAAAATGGCATAGCCTTTGTGAATGCAGATTTGTTAATTGAGTAAAACAAAAAGAATGTTGTGTACAGAAAATCAACAACTGGGTTCTGTTTTCTCTCTTGCCCTATGAAACAAGTAATTTTAGTTTGCTTCATGCATAACTTTTCTAAGATTGTTCATAAAATCCATTCAATAGACTCCATCCCAAACACCATTTAAATAAAACATATATCAGCCGAGACCGGTTTGGCTCAGTGGATAGAGCGTCCGCCTGCGGACTGAAAGGTCCGGGGTTCGATTCTGGTCGGGGGCATGTACCTTGCTTGCGGGCACATCTCCAGTAGCGGGCATGCAGGAGGCGGCTGATCGATGTCTCTCTCTCATCAGTGTTTCTAACTCTGTATCTTTCTACCTTCCTCTCTGTAAAAAATCAATAAAATATATTTTAAATAAAACATATATCAAATATAAAATAAAAATCTCAGTGAAATTAATGAAAAGAATGGCTGTATAAAAAATAAAACTACTTAGTATGGTACTTATGAAAAAGGGACTAAGTTTGTTTATTCATTTATTTGCTCAGTAAACATCTATATAAACAGTATAAAACAGTGGTAAATATAAAAATTAAAAATATCAACTAAGATATGGTTTATTAAAAATGTAAAATTTCGGCCAAAACCAGTTTGGCTAAGTGGATAGAGTGTCAGCTTGCGGACTGAAAGGTCCCAGGTTCGATTCCGGTCAAGGGCAAGTACGTTGGTTGCGAGCACATCCCCAGTAGGAGGTGTGCAGGAGGCAGCTAATCGATGTTTCTCTCTCATCAATGTTTCTAACTCTCTAACCTTCTCCCTTCCTCTCTGTAAAAATATCACTAAAATATATTTTTTTAATGTAAAATCTCGCTCAGTTGGTGTTGTTCAGTGGTTGAGCATCAATCAACCCATAAACTCAGAGGTCACTGGTTCGATGCCTGGTCAAGGCACATGCCTGGGTTGCAGGCTCAATATCCAGTGTGGGGGCATGCGTTCAACAATGTTTCTATCTATTCCTCTCCCTTCTCTCTCTAAAAATAAATAAAAACATATTTTTTAAAAATGTAAAATTTCTCTAGAGCAAAATCTACTATGAGTAAAATCAAAAATAAGAAAAATTATTTGAGATATATAGGAATGATGAAGGCAAATTTTCATCATTAAATACAAATACAAATATTTCATATAAATACAAAATGTGTTCATAAATCAATAAGAAAATGTTATGGAATGTAATATAAAAGGGCAATGGTTTGAATACACAATTCACACAAAAAAAGAAATACAAATAAACACTGTTTGAAAATATGTACATCCTCAATCTCATTCATAATGAAAGAACTGGAAATAAACAAGAACCTCCACTACTCTCCAAAATAAGCCAAAATATTAATTAGTTTTCCACTTCCAAAAATTGTCAAGAAGGGGGAAACGGGCACCCTAATACTTTCCTTGGGAAATTGTAAAATGCTGCAACATCTAAAGGAAATTAGCCTTTTGTCTGTTGCATAGTAGGAAGCAAATAGATATTAGATAAATGTAAGTCCACTTTCACAGATGCTGTCCTCATACATATAATTTGATATACTTTTATCAATGTAAGTAAATTAATTAACAATCAAATTAATTTCTGGCATTCAAATTCAGTGCTTTTTAACCAGAACCAAAATTAGGAACTTCAATCTTGGTATCATTACTTGAACAGGTTCAGTAAAGTATTGCAGAGATCTTATCCTCATAGATTATTAAGACTGAGAAAGTTTCCAGCCCCCTCTCCCTTCCCCAGGCAGAAGAAACAAGAGGGTAGACTACAAAAAGAACTGACCTACCAATAGAATCAGTTTCTGATGCCCAATATCTCAAGCCAAAGGTGACTCTTGGTCATAGAGTATGAGTGGATTAGAGGAAGTCATCCAGGTAATAAATGATAAAACCTGAACTAAGATAGGAATACGAGCTACACCTAAAAGGTAGATTTGGGTAATACCAAAGATATCACTGTATAGATGTGGAGGTATGTATTGTAAAGCATCTAGGTGACTTCCAAATTTTTGACTTTGAAAATTGGATGATGATGCCCCATAAAATGAATTGAAAGAAGCATCATTCACAAGTTTGTCTCCTAACCCAGAACTCCTGAGTTTGACTCCAATTTCTGTTGCAGGCCAACTATGTGACCGTGCCCAAGTTACTTCTTTTCTCTTTGCCTAGATTTCCTCAAATCTAAAATAAGAATAATAAGTGTCTACTTCATAGGGTTGCATGAGAATTAAATAAATTAATATCATAGTGTTTAGTATCAAGTGCCCAGGATAATGCCAGGAATATAGCAAGTGTTATATGTTTGTTAAATTTTTAATAGTGTTAGTTTAAGGATTTGAATTATTTATCTCTGTTGAAAATTCATAATAACATCTCATGTGTCCATATTTGTCCTCAGAACCATGAACAATGAACACAATGATGACAAAGGCTGTGACACACTCAGAAGGAGACTGTGGCACAGCTGGAATCCGTTCTTGCTCAGGCAGGGTAATGAACAGAGAGCTACAAAGTGAACACACATTTTGTTCACGTGTTATTGTATCTTTTATAGGTAGAATGTACCACTACTCCCCCAATAACTGTTTCAGACAAATAGTATATTTAGGATGCTCTGAATATCACGAGTATTGTCAATCCCTCCTCATGTTTTGCCCTGTCTTCTCTATCATTTGCAGCCCACAGCCCTACTCAAACTCTTGCTCCTTCACTAGCTATTTTATGACAAAGTTATCTCCCTTTTGACCTCATAACAATGAGAACTTTATACTATTTCAGCCAGCATTCTTACATGAATCTATCTTTTTGTTTTATACACCACATTTTCAAACTAAACATTTTTTTAAAAAATCAAACTTGAGGTGGGCAATGAGGATAGAATCTTATACTGTTTTGTTACCCCTGTGGTTATTTTCTGTAGTATAATGCCTAGGAGATGTCACATAAATATATATTCATTGGTTGAAAGATAGTTGTAGCTTTCCTCAATGACAAAGACAGAGGTAGGATGAGATTTAATTGAAGATTCAAGAATTAAAACAAGTATCATTACAGACAATTTCTAAAAGGGTTTTTCCTCTATTCAGTATAGCTTAGTTCTTATGTTCACTAGCTACAAACTTCAAGGTCATTCCTTTCTCATAGACTTCACTACCAGGTTTATAGGTTTCTTCTCCAACCTCCTCCTAGTCATCATCTTTAGAGCTTCAACATCTATGCGGACCACTCCCCAAATATCTGGCCTCATAGTGAGTACCTTTACCTACTTAACCCTAGAAATCTTCATTCATCCTCCACTTGTTTGCTAATACATTTTTATCACACCAACTTTTTTATTAACCTAACAATAACTTGGCAGTTGTTTTACAATAATGTTTTAAAATATGAAATCTAGAGTTATTCAAACTTGCTGAAACCTCTATTTGGGAACTTACTAGTTATATAATACAGAACTAGTCACATAACTGTTGAGAGATAATTCTTCATGGCATTTCTGTTCATCTTATAGCAGGTTTAATTCTGTGCTATCTCTACAAGTATGTTGATATAGCAAACAGCTATACCAACATACTTGTATGAGTATCTCCTTCTAGGATGGAAGGCAGATTTTTTTTCTGACCAAGATAATAAAGATACTGTCTCCTTTTGTGAAAAATGTTAAGCAGGTTTTCTAGTAGCCTCTTATAATATTGGAGGATTCCTAAATTTATAGTTCTCAGCAATGACACAACATCACTATATGCAGCATCCAACAGGGCCACTCAGTATCACCCCAATGGGACTTAAGGGGCAAAGGATCATGAAGCTTTTGCCAACTGCCATGAGTAATGAGGTCATTTGTGTCTAGTGCGGGAGTCTTTTGTTTCTGCTAGCATCTATAAGAATGTGGCTGACAAAGTTCTTAGCTTATAAGAAAGGTAAGATCTCAGGCCTGTCACAGTTCTTGATAATAACTTCTTTATGCCTCAGCTTCCCCTACCTGTAGAATGGAGGGGGTGTTTAGAACCAGCCTGAGCCTTGCAGCTGGCCTGTTCAACAGTATTTTGTGACTTACTGTCCCTTGCCAAACCAAATTTCATTTTTTCTAGCTCAGCTCTCACTGGTGGCACCGTAAATCATTCTCTCCTTCTTGAAAGTTTCCAATTCCTAATCTGTGAGTCTGAATCAAAATTGTTTTCTTCCTACATTCCTCTCTCTTTAAAAAAGAGATTGTTTATAAAATCCATTCAATTCATTCCATCGCAAACACCATTTAAATAAATGGTGGAATTTATTTAAATTCCCCCAAACTGACTGAACAAAAAGCAAAGACCTGAATAAAAGCTTGATATTCAAAAAAGAAAGTATATACAGGGTGGAGCATTAATAGGTTCACAGTTATGAGTATGCAAAACACAAGAGTTTATTCTTTTTATTATTTATTAATTATTGTCTTATTTTCCACACAAATAATGATAAACCTACTTTTTCCCCACCCTGTATAAAATTCTAAAGGCTTTTAGTTGGAAGCAGACATCTGAGGAATTTCTATGCCATCCTGAAAAGTCATATACATACATTTGTTTTGCAAATGTTCTAAGACATTCCTAAATTTCCACAAAATACTCATTAACAATACAGCAACAGAAATCCAAGTTTGTTTTTAATAGAGGAAGGAAAAAGCAGAAAGCAGAATGAAGGGATAGATGGAGTCAAAGGATCTTTATGAGGAGTTAAGAGTTATGAAAAACCTAGAAAATGTTGAGTCACTCAATTATGTAGATGGTCAATATTATTCTTTGATATTTAATCTTAATTAAATATTTGCAAAAAATTATTAAGAGAAAAAAAAAAAACAAGGGGAATGGTGTCTGTAGGCTATGTGGCCAAATGACCATGAAACACAGGGAGGAATGATGGAAAGAAGATAAACTTTGACCATAAATAGATCCCAGGGAATCCCAGCTCCAGCTTTTAATGGTTTTAAGAATTTGTGATGTAGTACTTTCAACAATAAAGATTTTTAAAAATTTAAAAATTGCCTAGCTGGCGTGGCTCAGTGGTTGAACATCAACCTATGAACCAGGAGGTCATGGTTTGATTCCCAGTCAGGGCAAATGCCTGGGTTGCAGGATTGATCCCCAGTGTGGGGTGTTCAGGGGGCAGCCAGTCAATGATTCTCTCTCATCATTGATGTTTCTGTCTCTTTTTTCCTTCCTCTCTGAAATCAAAACATATATAATTTTTTTTTATTTAAAATTTTTAAAAAGGAACTGGCATTAGTTACTTAACTTTACCAAACTTCTATTTGCTCACTTCCCAAATGGGGTAAGACTATCCACCTTGAAGAATTATTGATGGGTTACCTCAATAAACTGTATCTATGGTAAGTATAACTATTGCAAGATTTAAACACTGAAGAATTGCCTCTTCAGAAATAAAAGAGCTGAGGGACATTTCTAAATATTTCCCTAAAGACATAAAAGTGTATCCTGAGGTACTATACTTGCCAAATATAGCAATAGAGAACTTCAACTATGGTTTCATACAAACTCAAGGTGCAGAAAATTCCTCCGTGTCAGACTGGTATAACTCAGTACTAGTCTCACAAAACCACTTACTTGATCTGATGAACTTACCTGTAACAGGAAATCAAAGAGGGCCATCTTGGACCACTCGTGGTGATGCACTGCAGTACAGCCCCACTCGGGTCTGGGTGCACGGCCATTCTGCCAGCACTTCTGCTTTAGCAACTGCTGGTAAGCTCCCCAGGTGAGCTTTACAGAAGAGTGGGTCTTGTTACTTGTTGGAGATAAAGATGGATCCCAGAGAATAACAGGACAGGGGCGGCCATCTAGGGAATTAAAAACATAAACATGTTTTTAGCATGTGATTGCTGAGTGAGTGTGTCCTTGGGCAGTCATACACTTTCACAGCTTCATGCTCTGACCTGTCAAACGCCAGAGTGTGATTACATGATATGTTATGATCCCTTTATCTTCTGAGGCTTTAATATTCTATACCTCAATGATGCTTCCTGAGTCTTATAAAATGGAAGGTATTGTTAGACAATAAGAATTTCTTTTAAATATGATACTTTAAAGATGTGGCATTAGTTGGCCACTAACCACCAATAAGAACGTCTTCTGGTTAATGTGGTTTTATTCCACATCTAAAAGTAGGCACCACAAAAAAAGGAAAGAATCCAGACATTTATAATTGTCTACTCAGTGTCTGAATGGAACTGCTCTCTATTTGTAATAACAACTATCTGATTTTCTGAGGCTACTTTATGATTATCAGGAAGAAAAAGAATTTTCAGAAGTCACAAATTTAAAAGTGAAATTGTATGGTTCACAATCATCATCACAGTCTCCAAAGAAAAAGAAGCAAGAGTGTGTTTTTTCTTTTTCTGATAAAACTATCTGTGTTCTTGGTAATAGATCATTTACTCACATGTAACCTCACAAAGTGTATTTAAGCAAAGGTCATTTCTTCAACTACATGGGTATAGGTGGTTTTTCAAAAAAGATCTGTCACTTGAATGGTTTTTGCCTCACTTTGGATAGTTTTAAAATTTCATTGCTAGACTGCATCAAAACAATAAGCCTGACTGAAGTCACCATAAACAGTGAAGACCATGATGGGTTCCACTGGAGGATATGTCAACCTAAAAACCAATGACATCACTCACAGGCCCCTGTTTCTGCTAAATAATGTCACTAAGAGAAGTCATGGAGCAATTTTGCTTATAACTCAGACACCAGAATGATGCTCATGGGGGAAAGAAACAAAAAACTAAGTCACAAAGATGAGAAGAAAAAACAAAACTATTTAACTCACTCTTAACAGACCTGGACAATAGAAGCCTCTGAAATTATGACTGGAATGTCTAGACACATCACAGGTATTTTAAAAAGCCATCTATAATAATAAAAGCATAATATGTTAATTAGACCGGACAGCCAAATGACCTTCCAGACAAAGCCACAGTGGCGGGATCTGAGGCAAAGGCAGGTAGGGGTGATTAGGCAGGCAGGCAGAGGGGTTAAGGGTGATCAAGTAGGCAGGCAGGCAGAGGGGTTAAGGGTGATCAGGCAGGCAGGCGAGTGCTTAGGGGCAATCAGGCAGCCAAGCAAGTGAACGGTTAGGAGCCAGCGGTCCCACATTGGGAGAAGGATGTCCAACTGCTAGTTGAGGCCTAGGATCAGGTTTAAACTGGCAATCAGACATCCCCGAATTGTGAGAGGGTACAGGCTGGGCTCCCACACTCCACCCCACCCCCATGCCCCAGGCCTCTGGTTTAAAATAACCTAAAAGTTTCTCAAAGTATAACTGGTTTCCTTTTCATTAAAGACTTTTGTTTTCCCACCTTGCTTGCCTGCTTCTTGCTGAGTCTTTATCACTGGTCTGAAATGCAGGAATTCGTCATCTTCTCTAACCACTCCTGAATTTGGGTTTATACTGACCTCAATAATTTTAACAGCATTCACTTAATCATTCTAATCACTTGTATTCTAGTTTTGTTCAAAAGAAGAAAATATTTCTCCTCTTAGCCTTGAAATTTAGGCAGGGCATGGTAAAGTCCTTTAGATTGTGGAAAACATGCCACAGTCGTTGACATACAATTTAAGAGAAAAAACAGAGAGAAAAAAAACAAAAACAAAACATGAGCCATGAATAAAGAATTTCATTTTTAACATTACCACTCTCCTTTTTATTTATTTTTACTTTGTTAAATGATTTGGGGCTCCTGGGGCCTAATTATCTTCTTAGATATAATATCAATCTAATTTTAAATGTATTATTCCAAATATTATCCCAATTTAAAAATAGCAATAATATATTCCAGACAAAAGTAGTCTATCATGCAGTGGAAGATACATATAGAGACCAGTGTAAACAAACATGACCAGAAGACACAACATAGCTTTCAAAAACATGAACACTTCAGACTTCTAAAGATAAACATCAAGACGCTCTATCAGGCAGGGTCTTTGGACCAAAGTGATCCACAGACAGCTCTTTGCAGTCTCGGTGCTAGGAAGTATTCAAAGCAAGTTGAGACCTAATGCTGAAGTTTAATAACACAAGCCAACACATGAGACAGGCAGGCCAGAACAGTTTCCTCAGTAAGAACCCTGAGAGAACTACGGAAATTATCTACATAAACAATTGAAATAATTGACAACCTTCTGGTCTGTCTTTCCTTTCCTTTAGAAACATTTCTTATTTTCAAAATAATTAAAAGTAAATATACTCATTTTTAAAAAACATGAAAAAACATTAAAGTGAATAGCTAAGGAAACAAAAACCATCTATAATCTCCTACTAATAGTAGGTACTATTATTTAGATATTTACCTCTGGTAGCTTCCCACCCTTTCTTTCTCACCTGAAAAACAGGTAAGAAAATTAAGTTTCTGTTTTTAAGTATTGAAGGAGTATAGCTTATAGTTAAAGCCCAGCCTCTGAAAACCTTTTCAATTCTGGTCACATTACTTCTTAGCTTTGTAACAGTAAACAAGTTATACAATCTCTCCTTGCTCTTTTCTTCTGTAAAATGAGAGTAATAATGTACCTGCCAAAAGGACTCCGTTAAGCTAACGGGGTTCACACACTTAAAATTATCAATCTGGTACCTAACATATTTGCATATCTCAGAAAGGTTTTGCTATGATTATTATATATATACATTGTACAATTACATAATTCATCAGTCTTCAACTGGCCTTTCTTTGTTTATTGAACATTTACTGTATACCAAGCTTCATTCTAGACTTGAAATAATAAACACAATTTTTTCTTTCATAAAACTTACATTTCCAACAGGGTAAAGAGGCAACAATTATACATAGAAAACTATGTGGGATCATCTTTTATAAACAGTTTGTTATAATTATTTCACTAAATATATCACTAGATGCTTGGTGCATGAAATTTGTGCAAGGAGGTGGTGGGGGGGTGGAGAGGACTGTGTCCTTTAGCTGAGCCTGCACCCTCTCCAATCTGGGATACCTCAAGGGATGTCCAACTGCTAATTAGGCCTGATCCCAGTCAGACATCCCTCTCACAATCCAGGACTTCTGGCTCCCAACCACTCAACTGCCTGCCTTCCTGATTGTCCCTAACTGCTTCTGTTTGCCAGCCTGATCATCCCCTAACCACTCCCCTGTCAGCCTGATTGATGCTTAACTGCTCCCCTGCCAGCCTGTTTGCCCCTAACTGCCCAACCCTGCAGGCCTGGGTTCCTCCCAACTGCCCTTTCCTGTAGACCCAGTCACTCCCAACTTCCCTCCTCTGCAGGCTTGATCACCTCCAATTCCCCTCCTTTGCAGGCCTGGTCCTTCCCAATTGCCCTCCCCTGCTGGCCATCTTATGGTGGCCATCTTGTGTTCACATGGGGGCAGTCATCTTCTGTATTGGAGTGATGGTCAATCTGCATATCAGTCTTTTATTAGAGAGTATAGAGGCCTGGTGCATGGGTGGGGGCAAGATGGTTTGCCCTGAAGGATGTCCCAGATCAGGGTAGGGGTTCCCTTGGGGCATGGGGCGACCTGGGCAAGGGGCCTGTGGTGGTTTGCAGGCCAGCCATGCCCCCCAGTGACCCAAGCAAAGGCCCTGGTATCTGGGATGTATTTAATTTCTACAATTGAAACTTTGTAGTCTAGAGCGGAGCCAAGCCTTCTGCTGGCTCCTTGGTGGCAGCCATTTCCATTGGAATTTATTTATGTTCTATAATTGAAACTTTATAGCTGTAAGCAAAAGCCCAGGTCAGCCAGGGTGTATGGAAAGCTTGGCTTCCTTCATCACCAAGGCAAACTATACCTCCCTCCTGCTCTGTGGCCATAGCCATCTTGGTTGGGCTCATTTGCATATTCACTCCTGATTGGCTGGTGAATGTGGCTGGTGGGTGTGGCTTGTGGATGTAGCAGAGATATGGTCAATTTGCTTATTACTCTTTTATTAGATAGGATAGACATTTCTCTTATAATAAAATATTTTTAAATAGAATCACTTGATGAGACAGTGATCTAACCCAGTGGTCAATAAACTGGGTTAAAGGTTAGATAGTAAATATTTGAATCTTTCAGGGCTACATGGTCTTCATTGCAACTATTCAATTATACAAGTGCTCAACTATTGTAGCATGAAAGCAATGAAAGACACTATATCAATAAATAGTTTTGGCTCTGCTCCAATAAAACTTTATTTCCTATGTTGTAGTAATAGTATTATTCTTTTTCCCAACCATTTAAAATTATAGAAACCATTTACAGCATACAGGTCACACAAAAACAGGTAGTAGATCTTTGTCCTGATCTAGTCTTCAAGTACATTATATTTCATTTACCTCTTCTCTACTTTATATGATCAAATTTGAATGGCACATTTTTTATACAATTGTTTAAAAAGTTGTTCTCTGACTGCCAAAGAAAAGGAGCTTTTGCTGATAAGAATACTTGATTTTCAATTAATATTCTGTTCCCTCTTCACCCATAGCAAAATATTTTGAATGCTATCACATGAAGACATTCCACCCTGCCTGGCTGGAAATCAGAGAGCCTCGGGAAAAGGGGATTTCCAGGAAGCAGGAAAAAGGCAGGGTGAGCAGCATCCTGCAGGGTGAGCAGTAGGTGGCTAGGGGGCCTTTTGATTCACAGGTCTTCTTGCTCTATATCAGCACATATGGTCAGCGAGAATATAACAGTAGTCACGTGGCTCCCGACCTCAGAGCCTTGACGACTACTGTGAGCATTCCACTTTTTAGAAAATATGGCTGTTAAAATAATTAACTGAACTTTGCTAGATCTGAAGTGATGACAGAAAAATCACTTCTGAAAACAGGAAACTGGTTAAAGCAACTTACCCCGAAATTTTTCAGAAATGAGGAGCATTCATCTCTTCGCATTCAAGTCTGTCAAAATGATACAGTAATGTACTCTCTAAAGAAATATTAACAGTGCAAAGATAAAAGTCTAACTGTCAGTGTGGTGTGAAAGCAGGTTTTAAAAGATATGTGGGTGTTCAAGTGAATTAAAGGTGATATATCTGTCTTTAAAACATGAGATTGCCAGCAAATCTATCCCCCCCACAAATCTGAATATTTTCCCTGAATTCTAATGTTCTCTCAAGTTGTTCTTTACTCAAAATCACAAAGAAGACATTCTTTCCAGAAGATAAATGTGAAAATTAGCTGAGAATGAATGCTATGCACAATCTCATTTGCCTCCTATGAAATGCCCTTCATTTTGAACACCAGCTGACTGGTTTTGTTGAACTGTAGGTGGATGCTTAGCATGTTGTGAGGACTTTGTGAATGTCTGTCTGTGTTTGTCACTGAGAAAAAAATAAGTAACAAATAGCCTGAGCACTGAAATCAAAAGTCTTTTTCTATCACATGGGCCAAGTTCCAAGACTCCTTGTGAACAGTCCAGCTCAGAGCCTCCATTAAAAAGAACTCTACAAAAGCCACTAATGGAGACAAGGGCCAGTCAAATGTGAGGCTCATCTCTGTTCTAGGGAACAAATTCTGTCGGGTTCCAGTGCCACTGTCCAGGGCATTGCAGGAAAACATTAACGATGCCACTCTTTGACTGATAAAGGCAATTGCTGATGGTGATGCAACTCAGATGATCATGTAGCAGGTGTTTAGTTGTTAGCGATCCCTTAAGTACTATCTGCTCTATTTTCCAGCAGTAGGATGTTGGCAATTAAAAGTATTCGACTGAAAGGGAAACGAAGGCCAAAGCTTTTGGTGCAGAGTTGTTGAATGAGAACAAGTTAGTCGATGTGAGGCCCTGAGAAAAGGGGAATTCTGAAACAGCCAGGAGGAAGGAGGAAATGTGAAGGATTAGGTGAAATTCTTAATTCTGGTTAAGGTTTTAAATATTTTTTTAAAAAATATATTTACAATTGTCCTTAAATGGATCTATTGGTTCCTATGTGTCAGATGAAAAGAATTCAGAGTAAGGCATGCTGAAAATGGAAGCCCCGGCCTCTGAGAGTTTAGAGTTTAGTAGAAACAGATAAGAGCACATGCATATGATGATCAAATGAACTGTCTGACAGTTTGATGAGTGTTTTGAAGGCAACAATTGAAGGACTAAAATAAAGACTGGGCTCTCAGTAAAGAGCCAGGAAGTGAAGAAATGCTGTGCCCCAGAAGAGCAATGTGGTGAAATGTCACAGTTAATCAGAAGAACCTTTGCTGAAAAAGAGCTGAGAGTCTGGAGTAGAAAAAGCAGTCAGAATGTTGACTATACTTGACTCCATCCCTTGCCTCCATAGGACTTGAGCCAAGTCCTTCAGCCACCCTGACTGAGGCACTGAGTTCTTTAAGTTGCAAAGAAATCTGTCTGGCCAGGTTGCATGACAATCCAGTGGAATACTGAAAATGCAGCACTGTCCAATATTAACAAGAGCCAAATCTACATTCAGATTTCATGACATAAAAAAGGGGTAGGTGGTAAGGAGACAGAATTCCATAGATTTTACATAGGTAGCTTCTACACAGTCAGCCAAGTTCTGAATATAGGGACCTGTTTCAACCATACAAAATGACATTTCTGGGTGATTTAGAATACCTTTTGTCAAACAAAAAAAATAACTATGTTTACTTATCGAATTGTTTCTCCTTTCATTATTTGTTTTCTCTAGGTTGGACTGAGTTAAAATAATCTCCATATTTTGACAAGATTTAGCTAAGGAAGTGGGCAAAGAGAATGTCTTGTGATTTCCTCCGTCACAAACTACTTGAAGAATCTAAATCATCAGCTCTAATTTAAAAACAGTGTCCTCCTTTGCTCTGAACCTTTGACTAATGACAGGAACTTCTGCTTTCTAGGTCTGCCCTGAACATCCGCTGTGTAAATGGAAACTCCTATCTCAATATTCTACTTAAAAACAAACAGGAATCAAACTTGACTTCAGAGGGTGATGATGATGTGGTCATTTTGCCAGGCTCCACAAACGAACACATTTTGCGAACAAAGTCTTGGTCACTTCAGAGTGACCCAGTCCGAGGCAATTTATTGTTTATTAATGTAGATAAAGGAACCATGAATTCCTAACCAGAGTGACCTTCATACAGTGCAAAGCTCATTACATCACTACTCTTCTTAAAAAGCCTTCAATAATTCTCCATTATCAGCAAGATAATGTCTTTGTCCTTACATGACATAAACCCACCCACTTTCCACAGCTTTATCTTACATCACCCTCACCCACAACCCTAATCTCCTTTTTACAGAACTGTTTGCAGTTTCCTAAGCACACTCGGCCTTCATAAGTTTTTTACACATCTATTTTCTTTACCCTTTATACACCCACCCTATCTCACTCTACCCACAGTGACTTTTAAGAACAAGTTCTGACATTACCTCTTCTAGAAATTTTTATATCCCTCCACTTACCCCTTTGCATGCACATGCACGTACACACACACACACACATACACACACTGGACTAAATTCTCCCTCTCTGTGCTTGCAGGGCCCCTAAAAATAACTCCTCAGAGGTCCTTATCCTACTTTTCTTGTATGGATATTTTGCTCAGCTGTCTCCTTCCCTCTGAGCTGAGAGATCTGTGAAAATAGGAACCATTTTTTTAGGAACTATTTTTTAATCATCTCTGGATCTCCAACTCCTGACATAATGACTCAACCAAAGCAAGGATGCAACCTTGTGATTAATAAATGAATGAGCCTTGAATAAAAGTTTGGTTGATATGACCTCCCAATAACCTCTGATTTCACTGTCCTTACCCTAAATGAATTGAGAATGATTAGAGAGAAACTTGAGAAATAAAGGTAGGGATGTGCAGAGGTTCCCAGGCCCTCATTCTATGCAACTTGTACTTGAAACATCACATCCATGTATCCGTAGTCTATGAGACACAGGGATGATGAAAACAGTGGAGATTAGAACCTCATTACCTTTCTCCTCCTTACCCCAAATCATCATCATAAGGAGGGAAACAATTGAGGCCAAAAGCAGTGGGTTACAATATGGATGTATGGTAAACTAGAAAAACTCAAGGCACAGCCATTGGAAGCTAATGGGAGATAGTATACAGTGATGAGGAATGAGGTATGGAGTTTTCTCAACCCATATCTATAAACCAGCCCCACCACCAACCTGTGGACCTTCCAAGGACATATGTGATTCTCTGAGCCTCATTTCTCCATAGAAAATCTGTCCAAAAAAATCTGATTATGGGCCTGTTGTATAATTTAGTGAGATAATTGATGTAAAGTGCCTAGCATTTTGCAAATGAGATGTTGCCATTATCCACTATTAACTCCAAGCACTTTCTTTAAGTGACAATTTTAGGTGCCGGTTTATTTAGGTCAAGTAAACATCTATCTAGATAAACTAAGAAAAGCTAAGGAAACATATCACAATGGACTGAATCAGTTTGGAAACTGGATGAAAGTAAAGGTAGCTTTTACTGAGCATTACTCCATGGTAAGCACTGTATTTATACCTATCAATCAATCAATTTTCACAACACTTCTTTGAGGTAAGCACTGCTATCAACCTTTTTTTTTTATTGTCACCTCCCTGCTATATTAATGAAGAAATAAGGTACAAAGAGATTAAGTTACTTATCCTAGGTCACACAGTTATCCAGTGATAGGGCCAGGATGCAAACTCAAGGAGTTAACATTGCCAGTTTCTATGGGCTGACCTGTGTCCCCTCAAAATTTACATGTTGAAGCCCTAAATCACAGTACCTCAGACTGTATTTTGAGAGAGGCCCTTTAAAGAGGTATGGAATATATTAAACAACATAAACTGATGAACAAAAACAGATCCAGAAACAGAGAAGCGAAGCATCCATCAGACCATCAAACCTCAGAGGGAAGGCAGGGGAGGGTGGAGGGAAGGGGAGAGTCAATCAAAGGACTCATATGCATGCATATAAGCCTAACAACAGACACAGACACTAAGGGGCTGAGGGAATGAGTGGGAAGATAGTAGAGGGGGGGAGGGGAAGGGGCAATGGGGTGATAAGGACACATATGTAATACTTTAATCAATAAAGAAGAAATTTTAAAAGAGGTAATTAATTCACTTAATTTTTAGATTCACTTGTTGATAGATATGTATTTGTTGTTCATAATTTTTTATCTCTTACCTTTTTCTTCTTCCTCTTCTTAAAGAGTACCTTTCAGCATTTAATATAATATTAGTTTGGTATTGATGAACTCCTTTAGCTTTTTCTTATCTGTGAAGCTCTTTATCTGCCCTTCAATTCTGAATGATAGCTTTGCTGGATAGAGTATTCTTGGTGGTAGGTTCTTGCTATTCATCACTTTGAATATTTCTTGCTACTCCCTCTGGCCTGCAGAATTTCTATTGAGAAATCAGCTGACACTCATATGGGTGCTCCCTTGTAGGTAGTTTTTCTCTTGCTGCTTTTAATATTATCTCTTTATCTTTTGTTCTTGGTATTTTGATTCAAATGTGTGTTGGTGTAGCCCTCTTTGGATTCCTTTTATGTGAGGTTCTGTGTGCTTCCTGGGCTTTTAAGTCTATTTCTTTCACCAGATGTAGAAAGTTTTCAGTCATTATTTTTTCAAATAGGTTTCCGTTTCTTGCTCTCTCTCTTCTTCTGGCACCCCCAAAATTCTGATGTTGGTATGCTTGAAGCTGTCCCAGAGGCTCCTTATATTATCTTCACATTTTTGGACTCTTTTTTCTTCTTGCTTTTCCAGTTGAGTGTTTTCTGATTCTTTATATTTCATATTTTTGACTTGATTCTTGCCTTCCTCTAGTCTGCTGTTAGGTCTCTATATAATATTTTTTATTTCAGTCAGTGTATGTTTAATTTCTAGTTGGTCCTTTTTCATCTCTAGTTGGTCCTTTTTCATCTCCTCTTGGGTCTCGCTAAATTTATCCATCTTTTCTAGGATATTCTTGAAAAACTCTATAACTGTGGTTTTGAACTCTATATCCAGTCATTTGTTTTCCTCCATTTCTTTGGTTTGTGATCTCTTCCTTTGTCTCCGCATTTTCACTATGCTAGGAGAACTTCTGTGTTGCATTCAGCCTTATGATACAAGGCTTGCAAAACTGCAAAAGCCTCTCTGTTAAGCTTGAGAGAGGTGGAGTCTCAGGGCTTAAGGGACTGCCTTGCCTTCCAGTCGAACCAGCCCTACACAGCCCCTGGGTCTCTGGGTAATTGCTGGAGCAGTTCCTGTGCTCATGCATAGTGCCTCTAGACTGCTGCCTTTCCAGCTCCCTTACGCTCTGGGACCACATGAGTCTGGGTCCCCAGGGTCTTGCCCAAAACTGGGGTTTAGTGGAGTTAGAAGTGGCACAGTTGGGAGGCTTTTCTCCCGCCCACTCATGAAAACCAGTGGCACAATCAGTAGTCGGTCTTCTGCACGCAGTGCAGTGGGCGCCACCAGACTTCTGCCCTTTCGCGGCTCCCCTAATTTTCTGTGTACTTCTCCCTTTTCACAGTCCAAACTACCCCCTCATGAGTTTCGGCTGGACCTGGGGTTTGATGCCGTAGAATAAGGGTTTCAATGCCATTGGAAATATCCATTTCCCTCCCACCAGAGGAAGCCAGCCAGATACTCCAGCACCCGCTCTCTCCATGCACGCGTCTCTGTACCTCAGCTTTTTGCAGCTCCTCTGGGTCTCCGTGAGCTCCTCTCTTTCCTTCTAGTTGTAGAATTTCCACTCAGCCAGCTTTCCTGTGCTTCTGGATGATGTCCATTCTGTCTTTTAGTTGTAGTTTTGAAATTGTTGTGCGAGGCAGCAGTATAGGTGTTTACCTATGCTGCCATCTTGGATTCTCAAGAGGTAATTAAGTTAAAATGAAACTATCATAGTGGGCTTTCATCCAATCTGACTGTTGTCCTTATAATAAAAGGAAATTAGAACATACAGACACAGAAGAAAGGCCATGTGAGGGCACGGGGACAAGGTGACCATCTGCAAGCCAAGGAGCGAGGCCTCAGAAGAAATCAAACATACCAACACTTTGTTCCTGGACTTCTGGCCTCCAGAACTGTGAGAAAATACATTTCTGTTGTTTAAGTTATGCAGTCTGAAGTATTTGTGATGGCAACCCTAGCAAACTAATACAACTGTCCATGCTCTTAACTACAAAGCTATTTGAATTAAAGACTATTCAGCTTTTTCCCTATGCTTAGAGCAGTGCCTCACACACAAAAAGTAAATGCTATTGACTATGACTTAATTCGATGGAAAAGCCAATATTTGTCCATTAACTGAGGTGTGTGGGATCTGGGTGGGTTGGGGGCGTGAGCAGGGAGCTGTCTATCTAGTCCTTCCACTTTGTGTTGTCCTTAGGGACAGAGACAGCAACAGATTCAGTCCTAATGGAAAGGTCATGACCTTGAGATTAATGTAGTGTTGAGTGAATCTTGAAATTAGTGGCAATAAGATGTTTCTCTCCAGGCCACTGAACTCTGACATGGTTCACTAGTGTCATCTCCACAGGGACAGGGATTTCTGACTGTCTTTCTTACTATAAGAGTGGCTGGCACATAGCAGGTGCTCAATAAATATTTCTTAAAAGAAGAAAAGATAAAAGTGATATCATAGAAGGGACTAACTTGCATGTAGCTGAGGCCCATGCATTTTTTATGTGGGAGCACTGTTTTAATTACTCATTGTCCCTTCTATCCCAGACATCATTTGTGAAATCAGGGCAAAAGTTGCAGAGACACAGCAGAGAAAGTGACCAGGTGTCCTACTTTTTCCACAAAGGTATATAGTGGACTAACAAGTCAACACTAGAGCTGACCTGCTTTGACCAGATGCTTGGAAAACTTTTGTTTGCTGATGAATGAAAGAATTAAGCTAATCAATACGATTACTAAAGAAATACCCTCAAGGCTTTTCTGATTAACAAAAAAACAACAAAAACTCAATGTGCTTTCAATTCAGGTTGTAAAATCTAAAAGATGATTCCTGCACTCCCAAATAAATATTGTAAGAAAGATTGCACATATGTCCAAGATTTCCAGGACTTTGAAGTCAATGTGTTTCCGAGTTGTGAATGCATTTCAGTGATTCTCATAACTCCCTACAAAACACCTCTGTCCTTACCTGAGAGCCTGAAACAACATGAAATACACAGCTGTCATCCCTCTGTTCTGGGAACTGCACCAGCAAACCTCACAGTGCTGCTCAAACAGACTCAAAAAGAGAGTGGGAAATACACAGTGTGTTCCTCCTGCTTTATAATGAGAGGAGGCAATACAAGTTAGGAAACAGCAAGTGACTTGGGATGGACAATGAATTTAAATGGAAGTTAATGGGATGTCTGCAGTTTGTCATCTAGGCGGCCTTGACAGACAGAATTCCTGGAACTAGGATGCCTTAATTCAGTATGACAGCTCTGTGGCAATAAAGCAGCATCCTAAAAATAAAGAATACATAAAGCATCTCCCTGTGCTGGCATGAAAAATAGTACAATGCTTAAATGCTACCAAAACGGTTTCCCTGGGGATTCATTCACATTGCAGTGTGGACTGCTAGGGACATGTTTGGCAAAGCTGCTAAATGGGAGATCACAGAGGGGAGCTGGGTTTTTCTATGCTCTTGACTTTTACATAAACATATCCAGTTTGTCTTGTCTTAAGCAAACACTTTTAAATATTTTGTTAAAATAATTATCTAAATGTATCAGCACCACACAATAACTGGTGACCTTTGTAACGATTTATGACTTCTGCAAAAATAGTTTGGCAGAAAACACACTGATATGTTGTTCAATTACATTTACTTGCATGTGATTATTTTTGTTAAAACAAGAAAATCTGCTAATCGTTGGCTTGCATTAAAAACAGAAAAATAAAACCTCATAGCAATGTTCAGAGTGGTATGTCAATGCTTCTTTTGACTAGCAAATATTACAATCTTGAATCATTAGAGTGGAAAAGAAAATTAAATAGAAATGTTAGTATGGTGGTAAGCCAGAAATAGCCGTAGTAAAATTGGCACATTTTTATCACTATCCCATAATTATATCGAATTCTTTTTGAGAGGTAGTATAGGTGAAGTAAAACAACATGAGGAAAATTTAGTATCAGATAGAATTGGGTACAATTCTGTTCAGTGCTCCCTAGCTATATGTCTTTGGGCAAATTTTATAACCTTGCTGAGCCCCGGGATTCCCATATTTAAATTATCAATAATATCTGCTGTGTAACAGTGTTAAGTGGTTTAATGGGCAAAAACACCAAATGTAGTATAAGCACAGGAGCCTTTATAAATTCACAAAGACTGCATTATTGCAAATATGGATTTTTTGAAAAGCCCTTTGATCTACATTTCAAATCACGTTCGCATTTCCTGCAAAGAGATACATAAATGAGACTCTGCTCTCATGATGACTGCTGCCTTTTGTAGAATGGTATACTGCAGGCACTCCTAATCAATCACAACCTTGCCTTTCCCCAAGGACACCCTTCTCCTGTTCTGGGTTATCTTCAGTAACTAACACCTGTCAGAATTAGTAGACTTACACAGCCAGTAACTCCACTAATTTCACATATATTCAAGGAGAATCACCTAGAATTCATTGAGCTATACAATCAAAAACCTGTCCCAGAAAAAACCTGAGCTTGTGGCTCTGTGCTGATTGGATGATCCATGTCAATTTCACTCATTTAAAACACATACACACACACACACTTGAAGATGAGCTTTATAATTGGGACTTTTTTTCTTTGGACTGCATCAACAGAAAGCTGGGGGCAAGGGAGATCAATTAAATCCTAGTATTTGATTCTCTTACATCTCTCTTTGCATGTCATGTATCCCTTATACATATAGACAATCTATCTGACTTTCAGCAAGATAATCAATTACTCTGAGCTTCTATTTCCACATCAACAAAATGTCTATCAAAGTGTACCCAACTCCTGAAAGTTTTATGATATAATTAATGCATAGCACCATAGTATATCTATACAATGGAATTCTATGCTGCCATAAAAAATAAGGAATTCTTACCATTTGCAGAAACCTGAGTGGAACTGGAGAGCCTTATGCTAAGTGAAATAAGCCAGTCAATGAAGGAGAAACACCACATGATCTCACTCATTTGTGGATAATAAAGAACATTATAAACTGATGAACAAAAGCATAGATACAGAGGCAGTAAAGTATCAAACAGACTGTCAAATTATAGCAGGAAGGTTAAGGAGAGGTGGGGTAGATAAGAGATCAACCAAAGGACTTGTATGCATGCATATAAGCATAACCAATGAACACAAGACACTGGGGAGTGAGGGTACGCCTGGGAGGGGGGGTCAATGGGAAAGATATGTATACATGTAACACAATAATAATAAAAATTTAAAAAATAAAATAAATAAAATAAAATAAAACAGTGCCTGGTGCACAATAACATCAATATTACTCTTGCTATGGTCAAGGATGTAGTCTACTTGAGAGGGGGAAAAAAGAGGTCCCCGTAGCCTGTATCTGTGTATGTGAGAGTAAATCATCTGTTTCTAGTTATATTAAATATACTAATAGATTGTGGAGATGGTGAAAGAAGATATACCTTAAGGCTCCTTGAAGGATTTGCTGAGAAAAAAGATTGATGAAAAAAAGAAAGACTTAGAAGTGATAAGACAAGGGTTTGAGTTTTTTCTAGATAACTGACTCATTAAATAACTTTCAGCTCTCTTCTTGCTACTGTTCCTTCATCTCAAAATTGAGGTAACAAAAAAAGTCTACCAACTAAGATAAACCAAATATCTATATTCAACTAATAACAAAGATTAGCTATGTTCTTGGTACTAGGCAAGGATTTATTTCCACAAGTCAGATAATGGAAATAACATTTAGAGAAAATAACTTATAGGATTTGTTGGCTATCCACTCTCCCAAATATTAAAAGATTTACTCCCAACCAAGCAAGACCATCAGAGAAATATATACCTAAATTAAATCTTACTGTTCTTCCTACAAAAAACTCATTATCAAATTACACTAGAGTGTGAGGCAGCAAACCATACTAATGGACCTTATAGAAAAAGCTCTCCCTAGCCGATTTGTGCAGTGGATAGAGTGTCAGCCTTCAGACTGAAGGATCCTGGGTTTAATTCTGTTAAGGACACATACCAGGTTATGGGCTCAATCCCCAGTATGGGCTATGCAGGAGACAAACAATGATTCTCTCTCATCATTGATGTTTCTTTCTCTCTCCCTTTCTCTTCCTCTCTGAAATCAATAAAAATATATTTTTTAAAAGTAAAAAACCCTATAAACCTTATTATTTGCATTATACAGGTGCTGCCAAATACATTTTTTCATTACCTCTACAATGAGCTCTTACTAAAATACTCCAGGATAAATTCCAGACTGGATTTAGGACTAAAATTGGTAGCACTTGTCCTGAGTATTGAAAGTTGAAGGCAAATATAGATTTACTGTTTAGAGCTAGTGAAACAGGCCAGGAATATATCCCTGCATTATTCCAAAATGTTTATTGAGTACCTACTATGTGCCAGACTCTCCACTAGGATCTATAAATGCAATGATACACAAGACAGAGACTAGTGTAAAGGAGTAGATTATTAAACAAGAATTATAATACAGAGCAATAATACAGAATAAGCCAGAAATAATTGCTGGGTAACTAGATAAGAGCTATCACCCTCCTTATGTGGACATGGAAAAATAAAGCAAAGTTTGAACGAAGAGAAGAATAGGAAAACTATAAAAGGAAAATACTCACTTCTGGGCAATCAGGAGAAAAAAGACACAAGTCAGAAAAAGAGTAGAACTAGGTGGATGGAGAAAGAAAACAAGAACCTAAAACAGTCTATGTATCTCCTGCCAATGCCAGTACTTATCTATTTACTTGTATATAACTTACGTCAGTATAATAGTCTACATAAGAATTATATTCTGCAGAGTGCTCCTAAGTATATATAAGTCATTTCATAGACTCTTAAAGAAATTGGCTTGATTTTATAACTCCAAATAATGAAATCAGAGAAGGTATCAAAGAAAGAACAAAGAAATATCTGTTCTTGATTGAGATATAACCTTAATTAATCACACTGAGAGACATATGAATATAACCAGACTATGTTGAGATTATAAACTTTTCCTTCAAAATGAATGCAACTGCCTTCTTTATCCCTAAAGATGCTAGATATTCAGAACAGAGAATTAAATACTAGGTGTCCCAGTTAATAATGTGGATTTTTTTCAATAGATGGAGTTATACATATGTGGATATATATGTAATTTGATATGTATGCTATTTTGTTGTATTGACAACAAACTTCTAAACTTCATATGTCAAATTTGCTAAAGGTGTTAACATCATAGATATTTTTACACTTTAAAAAAATGTCAAATTTTATGCCAAAAATAGAACATATGCAGAAAGTTATAATTCATTAGTTTATTTTGAAGAAAAGTGCTGATGAATACTTCAGGAAGCTTATGGTGAACATGCTCCATCTTAAGATACTTGTGAATGCTAGTTTAAATGCTTTAAAAGTAATGATTTCTATGTGAAAGACAAAGAACGTCAAAGTCAACCAAAAAAGTTTGAAGACCAACAATTACAAGCATTATTAGATGAGGATGCATGTCAAACTCAAAAACATCTTGCAGAAAGATTAAACATTGCTCAGCAAACAATTTCCAATCTTCTACAAGCAATGGGAAAGATTTTAAAGGCAGAAAAAATGGGTGCCACAACAACTGATCGAAAGACAAATGGAAAACGGAAAATTCATCAGTAAAATGTTGCTTCAGTGGCATGAAAGAAAGTCTTTTTTGCAATGAATTGTGACTGGTGATGAAAAGTGGATTTATTTTGAGAATTCCAATGCACAAAATCATGGTTTGATTCAGGTCAAACATAAACATCAACTGAAAGGCCAAATCACTTTAAAAAGAAGACAATGCTCTACATTTGGTGTGATCAGGAAGGTGTGGTGTATTATGGGTTTCTAAAACCAGGTGAAACCATTAATACTGATTGATACTGACAACAAATAATCAATTTGACAGAGAAAACCAAGATGGCAGCATAGGTGAACACCTAAACTGCTACCTAGCACAACAATTTCAAAACTACAGCTAATAGACAAAACTATAGGAAAGCTGGCTGAGTGGAAATTCTACAACTAGCAGGAAAGAGAGGGGCTCACAGAGACACAGAGGAGCTGCAAAAAACTAATGTACGGAGACACATGTGTGGAGAGGACAGGCGGTGGAATGCCTGGCTGGCTCCCTCTAGCAGGAGGGAGACAGAAACTCCCAACTGCACTGAAACCCAGTTCTGACTGCACTGAACCCCAGTTCCAGGTGAGGCTCATATGGGGGAAATCTGAACTGTTGAAAAAAGGGAGGTGTGCAGGGAAATTCAGGGGAGCCACAAAAGGCAGAGATCTGGAGGCACACACGTGAGTGCACACAGAGAGGACTGACTGCTGATTGTGCTGCTGGCTTTCTCTAGCGGGAGAAAGAAAGAACCTCCCAACAGCGCTGAAGTTTGGACTTCCACTTGCACCAAACCCCAGTTTCGGTTGTGACTCTGGGGACCCAGACTCATATGGGTCCTTGGAGTGCACAGAAACCCAGGGGAGATGTGAAAGGCAGAGGTCTGGAGGAGCGTGAGTGCACACAGAGTGGGCTGCAGTGATTACCAAGGGAAACGGAGACCCAGTGGTCATGTAGGGCAGGGCTGATGGAAAGCCAAGGCTTTCTGCTCAGCCCTGAGACTCCACCACATCCACGTCCAACACAGAGGCATTTGCAACTTTGCAAGTCTTGTATCATAAGGCTAACTCTAGCACAGAAGTTCTCCTGGCGTAGATACAGCTGATCCTCACAACCAATTGTCTTGGAGGTTAATTCTCTTCAGTGATACCAACAAAGATCAAGACTTAACTACAACAAATCTATACACACAGTTCACAAAGGGGTGCACCAAAACAATCCACCCCGGTAACTGGGGAGGCGGAGCTACTGGGCCATATAGGACACCTAGCACACAAAGCTACTCGACCAATTCAAGGAAGCAGTGAAGATGCAGAGACAAAGGAACAGATCACAAATCAAAAAAATGGAGGAAAACAAAAAATTGAATATAGAGTTCAAAACCACGGTTATAAGATTTTTCAAGAATTTCCTAGAAAAGATGGATAACTTTAGTGATAACCAAGAGGATATGAAAAAGGATAAACTAGAAATTAAACATACACTGACTGAAATAAAAAATATTACACAGAGACCTAACAGCAAACTATAATCAAGTCAGAGATGTGAAATACAAAGAAGTAGAAAACACTCAACTGGAAAAGCAAAAAGAAAAAAGAATCCAAAAATCTGAAGATATTGTAAGGAGCCTCTAGGGCAACTTTAAGCATACCAACATCAGAATTATGGGGTGCCAGAAGAAAAGAGAGAGCAAGATACTGAAAACCTATTTGAAGAAATAATGACTGAAAACTTCCCCCACCTGGTGAAAGTCCAGGAAGTACACAGAACCCCAAATAAAAGGAATCCAAAGAGGACCATGCCAAGACACATCATAATTAAAATACCAAGAGCAAAAGACAAAAAGAGAATATTAAAAGCAGCAAGAGAAAAACAGTTAATTACCTACAAGGGAGCACCCATATGATTGTCAGCTGATTTCTCAACAGAAACTCTGAAGGCCAGAGGGAGTGGCAAGAAATATTCAAAGTGATAAATAGCAAGAACCTACAACCAAGAGTACTCTACCCAGCAAAGCTATCATTCATAATTGAAGGACAGATAAAGAGCTCCACAGATAAGAAAAAGCTAAAGGAGTTCATCACCACCAAACCAGTATTATATGAAATGCTGAAAGAAATGTTACAGAATCTCTGTATGCCTCAGTTTCTTTAAGAGGAAGAAGAAGAAAAGGGTAAAGGTAAAAATTAGGAACAACAAATACATATCTATCAACAAGTGAATCTAAAAATCAAGTGAATTAAAAATCTGATGAACTGCCGAAACCGGTTTGGCTCAGTGCATAGAACATTGGCCTGTGGACTGAAAGGTCCCAGGTTCGATTCCAGACAAGGGCATGTACCTTGGTTGTGGGCACATCCCTAGTAGGGGGCGTGCAGGAGGCAGCTGATCGATGTTTCTCTCTCATCGATGTTTCTAGCTCTCTATCCCCTCTCCCATCCTCTCTGTGGAAAAATCAATAAAATATATTTTTTAAAAAATCTGATGAACGAATAAACTGGTGAATATAATAGAATCAGGGGCATAGAAAGAGAGTTGACTGATAAATCTCAAGGGGAAAAGGGTGAGGGGGGTTCAGAGAGAGACTGGACAAAAATCATACACCTATGGATGAGGACAATGGGGGGAGGTAAGAGTAGGGGAAGGTAAGGGTGGGAGCTGGGTGGAGGGGAGCTATGGGGGAAAAAAGAGGAACAATTGTAATAATCTGAACAATAAAGATTTATTAAATTTAAAAAAGAATAATAATCAATTTGAACCATGCTTTGATCATGAAACGACCAGAATCTGCCAGAAGACATGGCAAAGTAATTTTGCTTCATGATGATGCACCATCACACACTTCAAAATCAGTTTAAGACATGTTAAAAGATCTTGCCTGGGAAGTATTAACTTACCCACCATATTCATCAGACTTTGTTCCTTCAGATTACCACCTGTTCCATATGATGGCACATGCACTTTCTGAGCAGCACTTCAAAACGTACAAAAAAATGGAAAATTGGGTCTCTGGATGGGTTGCCTCAAAACAATAAAAGTTCTATTGAGATGGTATTCACAAATTACCTGAAAGATGAGGAAATGTGTAGCTAGTGATGGACATTACTTTGAACAAAGCACTTTTGATGTTTCTCTTGAAATTATCGTGTTTTCTTTGACTACAAAATCTGCATTATTAACTGGTACACCTAGTATGTAAGTGGAATCTTGGTATCAAAAAGTTTAACAAAGCTATCAGGAGACCTGAAATCAGGGTTTTAGTCCCTAGTTTGTCATATAAAGAAATTATATGTGGCTGAGGCCGGTTTGGCTCGGTGGATAGAACATTGGCCTGTGGACTGAAGGGTCCCAGGTTCAATTCCGGTCAGGGTCATATATCTTAGTTGCAGGCACATCCCCAGAGGGGCGTGTGCAGGAGGCAGCTGATTAATGTCTCTCTCTCATTGATGTTTCTAACTCTCTATTTCTCTCCTTCCCTCTCTGTAAAAAAATCAATAAAATATTGTTTTAAAAGAAATTATATGTGAAACGTAAAGGCTATGTAACTCAATGACTTGATACCTCATGTGCTTATTGCAGTAAGAGAAATATCCAATATTTATCGAAGGTTTACTGTGTGACAAGCACTGGTTCCACGAATTTTCTATGTATCCATATTATAAAAGTCCACTGGCCATAACACCAGAATGACCAAACAACCGGTCACCAGAAGGTGCATAGAGCACCTCTTGGTCCCTCCCCTGGCCTGTGAGCCACTCATAGCAGTGGGGCAATGCTCACAGCTCACGTGACAGGTCAGGGCTCATGGTTTATGCAGTGGCTCATGGCAGCGAGCTACTTGCGCATGGTGGGCCTGGAATCCCACCAGTGCAACAGATCTGGGTCCAGCATGCAATTTCACATGCTGGGCCTCTAGTTAACTAATAATAACCTCATGAGGTAGGTATTATTATCATTTACAGATGAGGAAACTGAGGCACGCAGAGATTCTGAAACATTTCCAGAATGGAAATGTTGCATGGCTGGCAAATGCAAATGCAAGCAGTCCAGCTCCAGGGCCCAAGCTCCTACCCACTCCTTTATTCTCCCAACTTCCATCCAGGAGCATCCCAAGGAAGCTCAGAAGACCATTTGGAGCACTGTCCCTCAGGATGTATTCCAGAGTTCACCTTCTCAGGAATATATATATATATGCCTATGCAGCCATCCATCCGGCCAGTAGCTATGATGCACAATGACCACCAAGAGGCAGACACTCCAACCAGTAGCTATAACGCACACTGAGCACCAATGGGCAGATGCTCAACATAGGACCTACCAAGCTGCAGTGACTTGGCAGCTGTAGTTCTCAGATGATGCACCTGGAACTAAAGAGGAGGGAGCCCAATTCCAGGCTGCCTTATTGGAGAACCACCCTCTTGCAATCCTGGATCCCTTGGGGGATGTCAGAGAGCCAGTTTCAGCCCAACTCCCCCAGACTAGACCAGGTGCACGAATCACGAATCCATACACCAGGACTCTGGTGCTGACATAAAAACGAAGGGCAGTATAATGTAACAAGGATGACCCCATGTCCTATTTTGCCCCAGACAGCCATAGTGTATGCCTGTTGTCTCAGTGCCCACCCAAATCTTCTCTTATTCTTCATGTTCCAGTTTTAGTAATATGGAATACAGTCACCTAAGCCCAGCTTAATAGATAAGAGCTTATGTTCTAAAGTTTGCTGGGTCTACGCTTGAAACCTAACTTAGCCATTAACATTAGCTGTGGGAGTCAATTGCTTTGCCTAAATAAGCTTCAATTTTCTCATCTACTAACTGGAAATAATTATAGTGCCCACCTCAAAGCATTGTTGTGGGAAGCTTAGGAGTCAATGCATGTATAAACTACTATATGAGTCATTCGTTCTTAGCGAACAGTGAGCACCCAATAAAAATTAGCTTTTACCGACATTGGATTAAAAGTGTAAGGGGCTATCATGGTGGACTGCTTTGTGATCTTGAGACATTAAAACGTATCTATGAATCTGAAGCACTCAGACATGAGCCAGGATATGTAAGGAATGCCAAACCCTTAAGTAAATCACTGGTACTTCATGTAAAGGTTTGGCAGTTCTAAAATGAAATTATAATCCCAACTCCATTGGGAATCAGGAGTTCTAATCCATTCAGACTCCATGGGAATCTCACTAAAATACTAAATTTCATGGTGACAAGGAATAAGGTAATAATCTCTTAGTGTATAGTCGTCTCTTTGGAGTCCTTTTTAGCCTCTTGCGGAAGCCTAGATTCCCAGTAGCAACTTCTGTGGTTCTTCTGCTTTTAAACACAAGCCCCTGACCCACTCTACTTTGTATTCTGGGAGAGCCTCAAGACACAGAGAACATCCTTTTGGGGCCAGGCATGGCCACAGGCCACTCTTTTACTTGCAACGGAAGTGACTGGCTACCTACTCAGAACCTGCCACAATGTTTGTCACCTGAGAGATTCTTGGAAATCAATCATCCATAGTCATGCACTTGAAAAAACAAAACAAAACAAAATGATATAGCTAGTTAGCATATATATTGGGCAAATCTCATGGTCTTTGTTAAATACAGGGACTAATCCATTGTGAAAAATCAAAAGATTGAAACAAACATGATCTGGCTCTGGGCTCCTTAAAAAGATTCCATCTGCTAAAGAAAGACAACCCACTTCCCCCTTACTTTTAAAAAGCAAACGAACTTACTTCCATAGTAACCTATCTCATAATATGCCTGACTGTCAGCAAGACCTTTGCCTCCACCCTGGCTTCCTCCGCTTATCCTGCAAATGGCCATTGGCTTTAATTAAATAATCCACTGGGAAGTGCAGTCAGGGAAATGGGGAGCAAAGTTTATACAGTGTAGGCTTACTCTTGCATGTTTGAGTACAGCATTTCACTGGAATTCTCATGTCCCAGAGCTGGGGAAATAATGAATGCCAAGCATATGGAAAGACGCGCTGCTTCTGCTGCTGCTGCTGCTGCTGTTGCTGCTGTCCAAATGTGAAACGTGGGTGGAGAAAATCATTTAGAAAAAGAGAGTGAGGGAAAAGAGAAAATCAACCCCAAACCCCAACAGCTGCAACGAACGAAGCATGTGAAGCTTGTTACCTTGGATGAACTCTGCTTTCCTGCTCACCGAAGGCAGGGTCCTGTTGAGTCCCAGGATCCTGTCCAGGTGGAAGGCAAACACTTCACTCATGTCCAAGGGCTGCTTGACCAGCCCGCAGGGGCTAGAGCCGCAACCAGGCACAGAGCCAGCGGTGCTCCCCTCCAGCACCAGCAAACGCGCTTGGCTCTTGGAGGACACGGGCTGGAAGCCCGCCACGGCACCATCTGCCAACAGGCGCATTCTGTGGATGTCTTCTTTGCTCAGCCACGAGGGGGCGCTCTCACTGTAGATCCTGATGTTGCTCTCCCTGGCCTGGGGCAGCTGGAAATCTGAGCCCCCAACTCGTACTCCTGGACCCCGTATCAGTCTCCAGGATCTTTCCCCAACCTTGGCCAGGTTTCCTCTCTGGACATACCTAAGCACTTCGGCATCCACTGCCCCTGCTGCTCCCTGCGGCTGAAGGGATGGTCCTACCAAAGCCTCCAGTGCGGGGTCCAGGGATGCCACTGCATACTTCTTCCTGCGCTTTGGTTTCACCGTGCCACGGATGTTGGCGGGCTTGCTTCGCTTGGAGCGTAGGGTGATGTACACCACATTGGGCAGAAGGGTGGTTCCATTGTCCTGGGACTCGGGAGGGGCCAGGGTACCGTCCAGGGGTATCTCAGGGAAGGGTGCTTCGGCGGTGTCTGGGCGCTGGTGCGGCCCCTTTCCGGCTACCGGTCTGTGCTGGAGCGAGGCGCGCCCCACCTGGCTCACTAGGAAGCCCAGGTAGATGGCGCAGGCAGTGCCCAGCAAGAGGTTCCTCCGGGTCCTTGGGCGCCGGCTGCTCCAGAGTTTGCACACCCTCGGGACGCACAGGGAGCAGAGGAACCAGTTTATGAGCTGCCCTGGCTTGTCTGGACAGGTCATTTCTCTGCCGCATCCGCATGTTGAACAGAGTTTAAAATCTGCAGTTGTCTCCCGATGACATGACGCATGGTTTCCTGAGTTCTGTTGTCGCCTCCGCTTAGGTGTCTAAGTGGTCTCCAGTAGGTAGAGGTGGGAGTAAAGGGGTGGTGATGGAGTTGGGAATGTTTGTGACACTCGCCACAGCAAACCTTTTAAACTCCTATCAGCCTCCCCAAGGAGAAATGCGGCTTGTTTCTGGGAATGAATGGAAACAAGAGTTAACTGAGTCACAACCTCATACTAGCTCAGTTCCTCTACAAGAGTAAAGAAAAAAGTAACTATTTCCTTTTATTAATATCACCACCAACATTTTTAATGAAGTTTAAAAAAAAAACAGAAACAAGATAGAGGTATAGCTTTGACATTCAGTTTAAAAATGTGAGAACAAGCCACAAAAATCCAAGAATATTTTATAATGTGTAGCTAGTCTTGTAATTTGATTCTGAAGGAAAAGCATTAAAATTTGACAAATTCAGACGTTTCCTTTTTGAAATTCAGGAATAATTAAAAAACTAAATAATAGATGGTTTTTTAAATCTTTATCTAAATCCCATATTTATTTTTTTAAATCCTGCACTAATTAGTTAACTAACATTCAAATTCAAAAATATATTCTCAATCTAACAGTACAGTTTTTTTCTTCATAATATATTCCATTACCTCACATTAATAGTTAATATAAAAAATAGTTAACATAACGTAAAGTCATAAATGCCCATATATCTTGAATGCAGTTACATTTTTAGTCACACACACAAGGAGAAACACACAGCACACAAATCTGACTGCTTTTTATCCCTTTTCTTTCCACCAAAGTCAGCTGAAGGAAAAATTAAAGGATCCCTAGCTCTATTTTTTCACATTATTAAAAAGAAGAAGAAACTGCAAGCAACCTTACTTACACAGCTGGCCCCATGCTTAGCTCCAGGAACAATGTAATCCCTGACTCTAATGCAAAGAACTTTTAAAGGCTGAGGCATGTAAGTACAACATATTTCATGGTCAAGAGTGTTCCACATTTCAAATACTTCAGCTCGGCTTTAAAAGCCCCTTGAAAACTACTGATTTCAAGGCAAAAGAAAAAGAAAACCAGTTGCTTGTAAACTGGGTTCTTGTTTTAATACAGGTACAATTTTAATACAGGTACTTTTTTTAAATGTTTAGAAAATAAGCTTTAATTTTAAATTCTGAAAGAGCAAATGCCTTAAAGAAGCAGTTTTCATTCAAATATTCCCCACTTATTTTTAACTCGTGGGAGCCCTCTAGTGTCCATTTTGGAAACAGACTCAGAAGTGTCAGTCTCGGGAAGTTAAAAAGAATTGAGAGTGTTTGCTTAGCCAAAGAATAAATATCCTATAAAATGAGGAGTGCTATCACCTCACCCCACTGTCTGTCCCACCTAGCTAGGGATTAGGGTTCCCGGGGACTATAACTCACCTTACTAACTTGGCTTTTTGCTGAGGAACGTTGTCTCCTACCACTTCTGAGAAGCCCTGGTGGTTCAAAAAAGGTGAGAAAGGGTTAATGCAAATGAGGGAAAAAATAGAACAGCGAGATAAGGGTACACACAGATAGGGAAAGACATGTGGAGTGTACAGCTGCATGGAGCAACAGTTCACAAAAAGTAGTCGAGGATTCTCTCTGATTGGAGGGTTTTTAAAAAAAAAAAAAAAGTTAGTAATTGGCTTAGATTGTTTGCTTGTCCTGGCACAAAAGCAGGGGTGGATGACCTCCGGGCCTCACTTTAGCTTATTCTTTTTGCTTCTGTGGCAAATAGAATCAGAAGGCAGGAAGGAGATAGGAGTGTTCCCACCCCCCCTCCCCCTTCCCCAAAAGAAGTTTGTGATACCAGGGTATGGGTAAGAGATCAGAGTGTGGTGTACAATCCTAAAAATACTTTCTATAAAGCAGAAGAGATTAAGGAGTTGGAATATATAGAGAAGAAAAGAATAAACTTCCAAGAGATAAAAGTGTCAAGAGTTATAATAGAGCTGTTACTCTAGCACTATTAACAAACGTTCTGCCCCCTGGAGGAAAGAGATGGAGCAATTCCAACACTGACTGAGGCCTAGAAGGACCTGTTGAGTGGGGACAAATTTCCTAAGAACTCAAGCACCACAGCAATTTTCTTTGTGCTCTAAAACTCTTGAAGCACACTTTCAGAAGCACGGAATTATTTTCTAGATGGTAAATGTTACCTTCTAGATAGGAAACCAGGGCAGAGCTGTTTTAACTATCTTATTGTTTTCACCAATTGAGAAAAATAAATGACCTGATTTAGAAAGAAAGGGCGACGGGAAGAGATTAACCAAAGAACTTGTATGCATAAGGCCTGGGGAGTGTAAGATTGGAGTCTCTCTAGGCATTAGGCAGACACAGCAAGCAAACAGGAGGGGAGTTTATTAGAGGGAATGGGGGAATGGAGCCAACGAGGAAGGTTAGGACTCTGCCTCCACTGGGCCATGGGGTTGAATTTTATGTGCCAAAACTGCAAGGGTTGGAGGCTGAGGGATATAGGTGTTCTAGTATGATTAGATGGAGTTCATTGTCCTTCAAACCAACCAGTGCTGGTGGTTGAGGCTGTGGGCTGTAAGTGGGCATTGTTATCCTTGACCTGCTGGCTGGCCCTCTGTGTGGCTGCCTCCTGTTGTGCAGCATAGGGTAACTGCAGGCTGTTCCACAAAATGAGGCTAGGGGCCACTTTTTTTGTTGGGGACTTTCTAGCCCACCTGCGCCAAATGTCCTCTGCTGACCTGTCAAGACGGGTGGGAGTGGGAGGAGGGGGACAGGAAGAAGTGAGAGGAGGAACCATTTAGAGGAAAAAGGAGGAAATCTGTAATACTTTCAACACTAAAGGTACATTAAAAAAAAAAAAAAGTAAGTCTTTAGCCCTAGCTGGTTTGGCTTAGTGAATAGAGCATCAGCCTGCAAGCTGAATAGTCCCAGGCTGCAGGCTCAGTCCCCAGTGTGGGGCATGAAGGAGGCACCATCAATTCTCTCTCATTATTGATGTTTCTGTCTCTCTCTCTCCCTCTCCCTTCCTCTCCAAAATCAATAAAAATAGATATATTTTTAAAAATTATAAAAGTAAGTCTTTAGCAAATGTCAGGTTATAAGAAGCATAGCAGAGGCCTCTGCTGGCTGTTTATAAAGCAACTTTTTTTAGTGAAGAAATGCTTAGAAAGTAGGTAAACATTGTATGACTTAGTAAATTTGGTTGACTGCCACCTCTCCATCTCCCCCTCACCCCCCCCAAAAAAGTGCCTCTTTATTAAAAGACCAATACATTGCCCTCCCTTATAGCCACAAGACAGATTAGTGGTGACGAAAGGCTGTAATATTTAGAGACCGGCTCTAGGGGAAGAAAGCCCTGGTTTGAAGTTTTCCTCCTCCACTGCCTAGCTCTGGTCCCTGTGGCAAGTCATCTGACCTTTCTAACCCTCCCTTTCCATCTCTAAGAGAAGCAGAATCCTACCACTTACCCCAAACTTTCTTGTGATGATTTAATAGAGTAGTGGTGAAGGAATGGTGATCAGGCAACGGGTTGTTATCCTTCTAGAAGCCCCTGGAAAATAGACAACTAAAGTCTCTTTCAGCTGTGAATGCTGACGGGCTCAGTACTCAGCCTCCCACTCCTGCTCCCTGACCACACACTCAGAAGCCAGGACAGACACCTGGCCCAAGTCATTCTTGGCTTAAGATAGAATAATCCCAAGCATCAGTGGTTTTCAGCCTCTGAAGAGGAGTAAAGATTGGATAAAGCTGTCTTGATTCTCAAGCTCCTTGCAGGAAAGTAGTGCAGAACAACTACAAGTGATCTTTTCTCTTCACCTAAGAAATAGTTTGTGTAAAAGAAATAAGCTGCAGAGGACATTCAAAGGAAGGAAGGCCCTGGTTATATTAGGATAAGTAGAAGTGCATTGGGATTATAAATAAACACCTTCAAAGACCAGGATAAGGTAGAAAAAAACTATTATTTCATTCATATCTAGTAGTTTTGAGACTCAGTGGGTCCCCCACTGTGATTCAGACATGTGTGGCACATCTGATAAGTTGTTGGGGTATAGACACTGCATATGCATGTTTCATGAATTGATGGAGAACCTAGAATAGAAAAAGAGAATGTATGAATATCACATATTCTGCCCATCTATCCATTGCCACCTCCCCATCCCTATAGAGTCAATCCCCAGGGAAGAACTATAGGCAAACACTGATGGAGATATTTATGTGTATTATTCTGTGAGATACTGAGGCATGTGGAAGAAAAAGGGGCCACATGCTAACCTGACAAGCTCAGGGGAGGCCTGCATGGCGGTCTTGCAAACTCAAAGACCTAAAGTAACCACAAAGGATGGTCTGAAATTAAAACTTTAAAAGCAGTGATGGTGGGTAGTCACATCCTAGGCCTGTATCTTTCCGAATAAAGGTCAGTTTTTACCTAACTGAGCCTATGGTCTTTTTTGCATCTACGATAACATATCATTGGAAAGTCAAAGTAACTTTTCTTTTTCTGGACTCCTCAGAGCCCAGGCACCATTCTGCAGAGACCACAAATCCCCTCATTGTTATTGAGTTGATTATTGACTGTTAACTATCCTGCACCCACCTGAGTAAAAGAAGCATGTGTCTGTCATTTTACGTACTTTGTATCCAATCCCAAAGGTTTCACCTCCCCACCCCCACTTTGCTTTGTCCAGCCTCCCTAACCTGTGACCAGCTGAGTTCATGTAACACACATCTCCTCTTTTGATTGCCATTTATAAATCTTGGTGAAAAACAGTCAGTCTTCAGAGCATTACCACAATACATTGAGCTTCTGCTTCCGGCAGTTATCAACAGTGTGGCTCAAATAAACTCACAAAAAATCTTTACAGGTTTGAATGTTTTTTATGTTAACAGGCCCCAGCAGCACACTTCGGTTTCCAGAGAAGGAAATGTGATGCAGGGTCAGGGAGCAGACCATGCTCCCTACCACTTGCAGGTGTTAGCAATTTTGGAAGCACCGTGGGCAGCACCCCTGGTGTGGGTCTCATGGTTCTCATGGAAGCTCCAGCAGTAGCAGTGGGCTCAGCAGAGAGTTACCTTTAAGTAGCTGCACAGACAGAAAAATATCCCTCGAGATGCTAGTGTGTGGGAACCAGACACATGGCATCTGACTTTGAGTGTCAAGCCCTGGCATCCCTGTGAACCAAGTGAGTGCTGGAGGTCTTGTTTTTATGCAGAAGGAAGAGTTAGTGCCCTTTGAGTCACTCCCACCAAAAAGTGCTTGTGGCTGTGAGACCCAGGCAGGGAAATGTAGGTTGAACAGCCACTTAACATTTATGAAAGAGCCACTAAATGCCAGTCACTAAAGCTGGGTTCTGTGTGTGTGTGTGAGGGGGGGCCGGGGGCCGGAGGGGGAAGAGTATGCAGTGTCTAAAGCATTTATTAATGTCTCAATAAATATTGAATGATTGAATAAACAAATGAGCAAACAAATGAACATATTAAGATGATACAGCGTAATCCCTAAACCAATGGTCTGGACCAGCAGCATTAGCTTTCCCTGGTAATTCGTTAAAAATGCAAATCCATGAACCCCACCCCAGACCTAGATTAGAAACTCTTAGAGCAGCTCTGTGTTCTGTGTGGTAACAAGCCCTCCAGGTAGTCTCATGCATGCTAAAGGTGAACCATTGCCCCAGGGAAGGAATTCCATAAAGGATGGTGCAGGCCAGGAACCTGCCAAAAGAGAAAGAATAGAATAAAGTAAAAAGTTGTAAAAAGACTCAAAACAACATTGTCAATTTACAGGAGACTTTTCTATAGCCTTTCCTTCTTTGAGTGTTCTATTTCCTTAACAACACTTCATTCATTGGTTGAAAAGGGGAGATGCTAATATCACATACTCTGCCAACCTCACCTACCCAGCCCTATAGATTCTAGTCCCTTTCTCAAAGCAAGTCATAGCATGTTTACACTGGGAAAAGGGGAAACTTGAGAGATACTACAATTTACACTCGATGGTATAAAAAACAGGAACACTGGTAGCTGAGTATGGAGGGACTATTCAAGAAAAACTGCAGGAAGAAATCAAATCCTCGACAGGCCATTCCCAGTTCTGCACCCATACAGACACATTTTATAGGAAAATCACACTGTTTTCCAAAAGGTAGTCAGGGGGTGCCCATGACCACATAATGTGTATCATAGGCAAAAACAATAAGCCAGAATGCTTTGTTGGCATGGGTTTTGAAATTAAAAAGATGAGCAGATACAAAGCACCGTAACACATAAAAGGAAATTAACTGCTTTCGTAAGCATGAACATGTCGTTTCTCTAAATAGAACACACCTCAATTAATGTTCCACAGGAAATAACTAATGGTTTGGTTAAGAATGCACATTGTTTTGCAGTTCTTAGGAGAATGAAGACAACCTTGAGGAAATCACTAGCTCAAAGGCAGCACTCTTTGTTGTATCTTTGCAGCAATTGCTTAGAAATAGCCAGCAATGCAGTTTATGATAATAAATCTGCAATTGAGTTGGAGAATTTGTAAACAAAATCTTCTTACCTCAGTGAGGTGCTTGTAGCAAGTCCTATAGACTGAATGCTTGTGTCCCTTCAAAATTCAGAAATTGAAACTCTAGTGGCCAATATGTTTGGAGATGAGGACTGTGAGAAGTAATTAAGTCATGGAGTTGGAATCAGTGGCCTTGACAAAGAAAAGAAAAGAGAATTTGCTTCCTTTCTCTCTGCTCTCTGTCCTGTGAGGACTCAGCAAGGAGACAGCCATCTGCAAACCAGGGAGAGGGCTCTCCCCAGAACCCCTCTGTGTTGGCAGCCTGATCTCAGACTTCTCAGCCTTCAGACTGTGAGAAATAATTTTTTTGTTGTTTAAGCCCCCCAGTGTATGGGAATTTGTTATGGCAACTCTATCTAAGGCACCAAGATGTTTAATTTTGTTGAGTTTTCCCATCTGAAAAACCAGTATTATATCTAGTTCCCAAGGTTGTTCTAAGAACTAAATTATATGTTACATGGGAAGCACTTAGCACAGTGCTTGCTTGATACACAGTAAGAGGTAATGGCTTATTCACTCGCTGTTCTCTTTTTCTTGCAAGGATAATGATAATGACTAAGCACTCTATAAAGAGACCATAAGAAAACACTGCCGAATAAACCATGATCAACACATAATTCCAAGTTCAAGAAATGGTTGTCAGTGGTATTAAGCTACTCAATGCAGCAAATTATTCAGCATTTGCTCACCATCTCCTATACTTAACAAAGGACTTAAAAGATAATCAAGAGTATGTTCTACATGCTACTTTGGATTCAATTTTTTGATAATTTTTCCTTTGATATTTTGAATTAGTCTACAGTGACTACTGTAGGGATATATACATTGTAAGGTCCTTGAATATTATTTCATTCAACGTCTTTTCACTCCAACATTGATGAAACACAGTAGGAATTTGACTCCTATTATCAGTTAGCTTATGATAAACTGGTTTTCTTATTCTTTGTTTCCTATAAAGTCCTAGAACTTATCTATGACCATAAGTGAGGATTTACTGTAATTAAGATCATAGGGCATTAAGTGTAGATCACACATTGAAGAATTCCCCTGTAAGGGATTTGATGCCTTCAGACTCCTTAAACATACTCTCCCAAGCCTCTGGCAATATTACAAGAACAATAATGATTGAAGACAATAGTAATATAATCGTTTAATATTTATTTTACTATTCTTGAAAATAGCACCTCATAGGGCTGATGTGAGGATTAGATGAATTAATAAAAGCACTTACCATACCAAAAAGAAAAGTTGATTTTGTCATTACCAAGACACTGTGGTGGGGGAAAATATTCACTTCTATGGACAAAAAGAGATATTCATAGTTGATCATGCTTATTTCCATATTGATCAAGAAAGAGGTCACCCAATTACTGGATCAATTTAGCCAATTCTCTTAGTATGTATCTCTCTGTTATGGAGAAGCTTGTAATTTGTTATCAGAGACTGAGATGTGTATTGGCATAACTTTAGATATCTATATTATTCTTTTATCCAAAATATTTTTGGAACAACTACTTTGTGCCAGGCACTATCAAGTTACTTTGGATATAGCAGTGAAAAAGACATTCAAGGATCTAACAGTCAAAGAGCATATAGGATACTACCTTCTAGACTCCTTTCTAAAATCTTCTTCTCCATCTACCATCCTTAGAACCTGCCCAAACCTAACAGATGTTCTGGTTTCAGATTTTAAGTCTTCCTATCCTGACTTAGCTCAATACAGTTAAGTACATCATACCTACACACAGCCTCAAATATGACAATTCTAATCAGACAAGTTTGTTACCTGTCAAGTAATGGTATTAGACTGGTTTGATTAGTTTTATAGGTTACTCACTTCAGTTTGATGAATAATTTACCTACCAATCTGTCACATGTTTCAAACTAAACCAAAGCTTATTTTTACTTATTTACTTATTAAATGATGGAAGGGGAAAGACATTTTTCTTTAAGTAAGAAAAAAATATATAAAGGATTAAAGAAAAATAGTTCAATTTCAGCAAATGGATACCTTTTCCTCTAAAATATATAAATACTTTAAAAATTTAAAATGTTTAATAAGATGGGGCTGGGATTTCTGCAGCTAAAGCTTTTAAGTATCTAAGAAGCTTAGTTAATCTAGGATTATCACTATACACTCTTATTACTTTTCTAGGTTTCCCACAGAGAGCACAATTGAATATTAAAATATATAACTTCTGCTCTGGCAGTATGTCAGGCTAGATATTCTCAAAGGCCTTCTTACTTTAAAACTAGATGCAGGGTAAATTCAGAAAAACATGTATGATCCACTCTTTACAAGTTCTCAAAAAGAAAGAATATCACAAATTAATATCTATTTTTATGAGGTGCATATAAGAAATCATCAAGCATACAAAGAAGAAAACAAATACTAAGAGAAATTTTAGAATTCTCAGAATCCAAATATAAATGTAATATACATAAAAAATGTTTAAAAGAAGGCAAAGTGAGCATGCAATAAGAAGCAATTAGCAATGACTGAGTACATACTAAAAATAAATTTAAAAAAAACATTCAGAAATGATATTTTTTAACTATTGCAATTAAAATTCAAGAGATAAAAATTTCAGCCCTGGACTTAAAAGTGTACCTTACGTTGAACTAAGTTTACCAAAAATAATTTTAAAAGTTGGGAAAACAGGGAGAAAACAAGATGGCAGCATAAGTGAATACCTAAACTGCTGCCTCACACAACAGTTTCAAAACTAGAGCTAAAAGACAGAACGCACATCATCCAGAAGCACACGAAAGCTGGCTGAGTGAAAATTCTACAACTAGAAGGTAAGAGAGGGGCTCACAGAGACTCAGAGGAGCTGCAAAAAGCTGAGGTACAGAGACACACGCATGGAGAGGACAGGTGACAGAGGACCTGGCTGGCTTCCTCTAAACAGTAGTTCTTAACCTTTTTTTAATGCTGTGACCTTTTAATACAGTTCCTC
Organism: Lasiurus cinereus; assembly: GCA_011751065.1. Taxonomy (NCBI): domain Eukaryota; kingdom Metazoa; phylum Chordata; class Mammalia; order Chiroptera; family Vespertilionidae; genus Lasiurus; species Lasiurus cinereus. The sequence goes on along the minus strand of JAAGEH010000014.1, from coordinate 5,131,727 downwards.
ATGTTGTGGTGACCCCCAATCTTAAAATTATTTTTGCTGCTACTTCATAACTGTAATTTTGCTACTGTTAATGAATCATAATGTAAATATCTGTTTTCCGATGGTCTTAGGCGACCTTGCTAGCAGTTTCAACCTGTGGGTCACGACCCACAAGTTGAGAACTGCTGCTGTAGAGCCTAAGACGATCAGAAATACAGTTCCTCATCACCACAACATGAGGAAGTGTATTAAAAGGTCACAGCATTAAAAAAGGTTGAGAAGCACAGGAAGGAAACAGAAACTCCCAACTGCACTGATCCCCAGTTCCGACTTTACTGTACCCCAGTTCAAGTGAGACTCATATGGAGGGAGTCTGGACTGTCAGAAAAAGCAAGGAGTGTACGGAAACTTAGGGGAGCCGGAAAGGCAATGGTCTGGAGGCATGTGCAAGTGTGCAGAGAGGACTGAATGCTGATTGTGCAGCTGGCTTTCTCTAGTGGGAAGAAGACAGAACCTCCCAACTGCACTGAACCCCAGTTTTGGGTGAGACCCTGGGGACCCAGACTCATACGGGTCCCCAGAGTGCACAAAATCTCAGGGGAACTGCGGAAAGCAGAGGTCTGGAGGAGTGCTAGCATGAGTGTGCATAGAAAGGGCTGCAGCAATTACCAAGGGACATTGAGACCCAGGGCCATGTAGGGCAAAGTTGACGGGAAGCCAAGGCTGTCTGCTCAGACCTTAGACTCTGCCCCATCCAAGGCCAACACAGAGGCTTTTGCAATTTTGCAAGTCTTGTCCATAAGGCTGACTCCAGCACAGAAGTTCTCCCGGCATAGACACAGCTGATCCTCACAAACAATTGGCTTGGAGGTCAATTCCCCACAGTGATACCAACATCAATCAAGACTTAACTACAACAAGGCTATACAACACAGTCTACAAAGGGGTGCACCAAGAGAGTCCACCTCAGGTAATGGGAAATGGAGCTACTGGGCCATATAGGACACCTAGCACACAAAGCTACTCTACCAACTCAGGGAAGCAGCGAAAATGCAGAGACAAAGGAACAGATCACAAATGAAAGAAATGGAGGAAAACAAATAACTGACATAGAGTTCAAAACCACGGTTTTAAGGTTTTTTAAGAATTTTCTAGAAAAGATGGATAAATTTAGTGAGACCCAAGAGGAGATGAAAAAGGATCAACTAGAAATTAAACATACACGGACTGAAATAAAAAATATTATACAGAGACCTAACAGCAGAAGAACACAAGAATCAAGTCAAAGATTTGAAATACAAAGCAGCAGAAAACACTCAACTGGAAAAGCAAAAAGAAAAAAGAATCCAAAAATTGGGAGATAGTGTAAGGAGCCTCTGGGATAACTTCAAGTATACCAACATCAAAATTATGGGGGTGCCAGAAGAAGAGAGAGAGCAAGATACTGAAAACCTATTTGAAGAAATAATGACTGAAAACTTCTCCCACTTGATGAAAGAAATAGACTTACAAGTCCAGGAAGTGCACAGAACCCCAAACAAAAGGAATCCAAAGAGAACCACACCAAGACACATCATAATTAAAATGCCAAGAGCAAAAGACAAAGAAAATATATTAAAAGCAGCAAGAGAAAAACAGTTAATTACCTACAAGGGAGCACCCATACAACTGTCAGCTGATTTCTCAACAGAAACTATGCAGGCCAGACAGGAGGGGCAAGAAATATTCAAAGTAATGAATAGCAAGAACTTACAACCAAAAGTATTCTACCCAGCAAAGCTATCATTCAGAATTGAATGTCAGATAAAGAGCTCCACAGATAAGAAAAAGATAAAAGAGTTCATCACCACCAAAGCAGTATTACATGAAATGCTGATAAGTACTCTTTAAGAAGAGGAAGAAGAAGAAAAAGATAAAGATAAAAATTATGAACAACAAATACATGTCTATCAATAAGTGAATCTAAAAATCAAGTGAATAAAAAATCTGATGAACAGAATAAACTGGTGAATATAATAGAATCAGGGACATAGAAAGAGAGTGGACTGACAAAGGGGTGAGGGGTGTGCAGGGAGAAACTGGACAAAAATCATATACCTATGGATGAGGACAACGTGGGGGAGGTAAGGCAGAGGGTGTGGTGCGAACTGGGTGGAGGGGACCTATGGAGGAAAAAAAGAGGAACAATTATAAAAATATAAACAATAAAGATTTATTAAAAAGAAAAGTTGGGAAAATATATAAATCGTCCTTTGAAGGCACTAAACACAAGTAGCATTGGGCAGCTAGAATCCTTGAGAAAGGGAAGCACAGAGGTACACTCCATATTCACCTCAGAATTTTCCTGAAGGAATTTCCAAGTTATGGTGAAGATGACAAGGACCCAAAAAGAAAGCACCAGCCTTATAGCTCTGAGGCCAAAGAGTTCAATAATGCCAAAGGAGATGGGATTTGAGGAGCAAAATATTGGAGAGAAAGAAACCTCTGAGAAAGTACTAACACCTACCCAATGTCCCTCACACTACTGGTCAACTCTGAGCTGTGATGTAATTAACAACAGCACAAAGCACCCAAGTTGAGCTGGATTTGAGCAGCAGAACAGTACTGAAGTGTTAGATTGTTATTCAAGAGAGACGAAACTTGCTGAAAGCTGGCCTAAGATCTGAGAAGGGATATTCCCTAAGGTTACTGGTCAGCTTTATGAGAAAAGCAGAAACCCAAATAGGTCAGAGACAACTAAGCTTAAAACTAAGTGGTGACAGGATCAAGGTCATTCAGTGAAATTCTTTGTGACTAGAAATCTTAACACTGTGTGGAAGAATATCAGGTAGAAACTTCATAGGTAACCATCCATAGTCTTAAATCAGACTGACAAAGATAAAATATGCTAAAAATAGCAGAGGCAAATGACCATTCTAAAGAGAAAAGGCAAGAAATGAAGCCATCCAGGTGCCATCCACAGGGCCATCAAGGAGGCAAGAGTGCTGCTGGCCATGGCCACCTGGGAAAGCTGCAACCAGATCTACCTGGCCACTACCTGGGCCTGTGCATGCCCCTCAACTGCATGCCTGACTTCTGGGGGCTGAGCAAATGGAGCTCCTGGCTCTCATGGTTGCCACACTCCAGCAGCTTGCCAGTCTTTTTCCTGTGCACCTGCACAAGCCACTGCCCTCTGCCCATAAAATGACCCATGTTGTGAGCTGCCAGTGGTCATCTCTCACAAAGGCAATTTGGCAATTTTGTGTCAGAAGAAACTTGGCTGGATTCCCACAGCTCTATAAAATAAGTCTTGAAAACGTTGTCTCTCTCTCTGACTTGCATCAATTTTGTTTGGAATGTACATTAGAAGGCAGGGAAGAGATGGCTAGCCATCATGTTATTATGTTATTAATGCTAATGAGGCTCTCCAGCTTTAACCAGGAGATGACCTGTATATAAGACTCAGACATTTCAGAAAACCATTTGTTCACTGTGAAAAAAATAGATTAAAGAAATTATGAAGAAAGACAAGAAATTTCACCAAATGCAATATAGTCTTTGCGGTATCCACATGACTGATCAAAGTATAAACGTTTGTAATAGGTCAAACTGGTGAAAGACATCAATCCAAAGAGTCAAAATGCTCATTAACACAAGAAAGGATATATAAAAGAAAATTATCAATAAACACCTTATAGCCAATTTACAACAAACAAACACCATAGATACAGTTAAAAAGTGAATTTATAACCTGAAAAGGTAGGTTAGCAGAAAACATCCAAACTGAAACAGACAGGGAGATGTAACATACAGAAAAGAGCATAAGAGGCTTATCATACATGGTGAAAGGTCTAAAACAAGTATAATTTGAGGCACAGAAAGAAAAGTGAGTATGACAAAGGCAATATTTGAAGAAAAAATGGTCAAGAATTTTTCAGATTTAAGAAATGCTACAAATGGCGCTAGCTGGGTATCTCATTGCTTAGAGTGTCATCTTAATATGCCACGGTTGGGGTTTGATCTCCAGTCAGGGCACATATAAGAAGCAACCAATGAATGCATAAAATAAATGGAACAGCAAATTGATGTCTCTCTCTCTCTCTCTCTCTCTCTCTCTCTCTCTCTCTCTCTTTCTCTCCCCCTCTCCCTTTTTTCTCCCCTCCCCCTTCTCAAATCAATACATAAAAAATAAATTTTAAAAAATGAATGCTACAAACCCAAGAAAGATTAATACCAGCATCTCATTTTATATAAAGGAAGCAGTAGAAAGTTTGGACAATTAAAGTATAGTTGAACTTTTAGTATAGATTTTAAAACTGAAAGAGGTCTGAGAAATAGACTAAAACACTGATTTTACAGAAGAAGCAGCTTGAGAGCTGTACAAGTAAATGACTTAAGGAAAGTCAGACACAGCATAATCAGAATTCTTGAGTGCAAATTAAGTGGTCATCTTATTGTATAAGACTCTCTCTTATTTAATACTAGAGGCCTGGTGCACGAAATTTGTGCACTGGGGAGAGTGTTCCTCAGCCCAGCTTGCAGTCTCTTCAATCTGGAACCCTTTGGGTATCAGGCCTAAACCTGCAGTCAAACATCCCTCTCACAATCCAGGACCACTGGCTCATAACCGTTCACCTGCCCCTTGATTCCTGGCTTGGTCCACCCACAGAACCTGGGGCCACTGCAGAACCTCTCTCTCTCTTCAGGTGAGGCAGATCCCTAACCTTGGTCTCCAAGAAACTGTGAATCTGTGGCCAGAGGCCCGGTCTGGGTCTCAGCAACCCCATGCCTGCAATGTTCCCAGGGCCCGGGGTGCCTCCTGCGGCAGTGATGTTCCCAGGGCCCCACGGGAGTAGCTAGGCAGGCCCAGCTGCTCCTCCACCAGGGCTGCAATGTTCTCAAGGCCCCATGGACATGGGTAGGTGGCCAGCTGGGCCTCCCTGGGGCAGCAATGTTCCTGGGGCCCCACAGAGTGGCTAGGTGAGCTGGCCTCCCCTCTCCAAGGCAAAGATGTTCCCAGGACCCCACAGGAGTGGCTAGGCAATGGACCCAGAACCTTCCCTGGCCTGATGGACCCGGACCCCCAGGAGTGGGCCATAGTGCTGCCCACCCTGCCTGCATATGCAAATAACCTCCATCTTTGTTGGGTTAATTTGCATACTCACTGTGATTAGCTGTGGGCATAGCAAAGGTACGGTCAATATACATGTTTCTCTATTATTAGATATCAGCAGCATAATCACATTATATGGATCATTTTATCATTTCAAAGATATAATTTTTTAATTAAACTATTTCTAAATTTTTCTTTCTGACTTCCATATTGCTAAACAGTTTGACATTGTGAAAAAGTAATGTTAGGACAATCAAGTGATCAAGATTGCTTAACATTTGTGGTGGAGCAGAAACTCAAATTTAGGTTACTGGACTATAGTTACAGAGTGTTTTACACATCCAGTTCTTTTTGTTTCTTTTTTTTACATGCTACTTGAGCACTGCAACTAAGACCACAAAATTCTCACTTTACCTTTATCCTTAGCAATTATTATGTTGTTAGTCATATGACATTTTTAGTGTCCTTTTTCCTCTTGTATTAAATTATAATAAAATTGTATATATTTAAGTATACAATGTGATGCTTTTATCTGCATAGACATTATGAAATGATTTACACACACACACACACACACACAACTTCTATAGCAGCTAGTCTACTTCTGGCAAATTTCATCTGTCTTTTTCACCCTTTATTCTGAAGATGTGAGATACTAGATAACCATGAAGCCTAATTCTTAGTGTGCAAGGCAAAGATGAGAACAGGGATAAGTTCATACCTTATCATGGGATCAAAGATAAGGTCCAGATACTCCATGGGTCCCCTTGCGGGTTGTTAACTGGAAGGCAAAAAATACAGAAATCATAGAGATAGCCCACCCTCACTCTGCCTTCAGCCCAGAAACATCACCAGCTTTAGAGGGTGACCTTCAAACTGGGGCAGCCCAGTTGTGTTAACGTAAAACATTGAAACCTGTAAAGAATTTTAGTGAGTTTATTTGAGCCAAACTGTCGACATATATTGGGAAACAGAACCTCAATAAATTGAGATAATGCTCCAGAGAATCGGGGTTACATTTGTATGTAGACATTGCAATCAAAGGAAGGACATAGGTGGGTTACATGAAATTCATTGGTGATGGATTAAAGAGGTGGGATAAAGCAAAGCGGTGGGAAACCTCTGGGATTGGATAAAAAGTAAAATGATAGACACATACTTAGGTGGCTGCAGGAACAATTAACATGATAATGAAGGAATTTGTGGTATCTGTCCTGGTGCCCACCACATCTGGTTGTGCCCCAGGGGGTCCAGAAAAAGGGAAGTTATAAGTTACCCAGACATTTCAAAGGTATGTTATCATAGAAGCAAAAAAACAGATAGGCTCAGTTAAGGTAAAGTTTGACATTGTCAGTGAAGATACTGGCTTAGGATGTAACTGCCCACCATAACTACGTTTAGTTCAAGTTTAATTCCAGACCATCCTTTTGTGGTTACTTTAGGTCTCTGAGTTTGCAAGACTGTCATGCAGGCCTCCCCTGAGCTTGTCAGGTCAGCATGTGGCCCCTTTTGTCCATAGTTGCTACTGTACTTTCATCCCCAGAGCAAAGGATCAGTATAAGTGAAGGACACTTGAGCTTAAGCTTCTTAAGGTTCATGATACAGCCATCTCTGCATAGAGCCCTTAAGAGTTGTCCATTTGCTAGGAGCAATGTTGACTGCAAAGCTGAATTCTCCGCCTCACAATGTAGAAAACATATTGATATTCTCTGCACTCCTTTCTCCTGAATAACATTAGCTGTTACTTTCCTTCCCTCTTATTTATTCTTTTTTATGTATACTCATAATTCCCTCAGCTTATTTCTAACATTTCCCTTATTGTGTGGTATTATCCTTCGCAATTAGTTGAATGCTTTTCTTGTTGTCATTTTCAGGCAATAGAAAACCTGAAAATCCAATTCAAGCTATCACAAAAACAAATGGTATTGGCTATGTCATTCAACATCAGAGGTAGTGTAGCCTTCAGTGCTGTTCAGTCACACAGACCATGTGTCTGTTGTTCTCCTGACGGTGCCCTTGGCCAATGGCTAACTTTACCCCAGGCTGAGTTTCCTCCTAATCCCTAATCACAGGTGGCCCTGAATCAACAGACTCTACATGATCCTTCTTTTATGACTGGGTAAAAAAAAAAAAAAAAAAAAGTAAGCATCTCACAACCACTAAACAAGTTTTCTGAGCTTCGTGTAGAAGCCCATCACTATAGATAAAAGAATGCCACAAAGTATAAACGTTGGCTACATGTTCATTGCTGAAACAATAACTAGTAAATGATTTTGAATTGTCCCTGGGGCTGGATGTGATATCAATCAATCCCATACAAATCTTTGATCTGGCTGCTACACAGAGGAAAATGGATAGAATGGTGTCAGGTAGATAAAACATTTTTTATAATTATGATAGATATTTTTCCTATTACTCCCATAAAACCTGGAAAGCCTTTAAAATAGACAGTACTGACTTATCTCTGTATCTTAGGTCCTACCTAATAGCTGACATAGAATCAGTATTCAGCAGTCTCCAAAATAAATGAACAAAAAAGATAATAATTGATTTTCCTCAAAAATATATTCATTACCAACCATTCCTATAATTCTTAAAGCATACTAGAGTTACAATAATATTTGCACAATACATTATTGTTCAATCCCACCCTGCATGGCTATAATTTTTACCTATTGCTTCCTAGGTCTTTCACTTGACTTCAACACATTACCAGTTATTTTTAGAGCTGCTATTAACACAGACTTCAATTGCTATCCTGTTTTCCCCTTGAGCAGTGAAGCAGTTGCCATGGAAACTGAATTCAATACCTCTCTCTAGAGTCTCAATTCAATGCAATTTGATGAGAGGGACTAACATCCTACCTCCTACCTCGATTTTTATAAGTCTGAGGATTTATTACTTCAAAAGATCAAGTCATTACTGGGGTAAGGCAATACTTGATGAAATATAGGTTTCACAGCTTATCCAAGAAAATGTATCAGAGCTCTCACCTGCAAATAATTCCCTAATCAGAGCTGGAGAAAGTAAAGTTTTGAATGCTTGAATTGATTAAATCTTCTAAGTCACAGGGTAGATTTTATTTAAAGATGGGAGGAAGGATCATTTTAATTGCTACTACTCACTCAGGACAAAGTCACAGGCTTGTAGCCTTTTTCAGAGATTAGGTGGCAACTCCACCTACACAAGAGTAAGATTTGCTGTCTAACCCAGGTACATTGATGGGGAAGGGAAGCATGTACCAGTACTCTGGGTGAGGCAGCTCCCATTAGCCACGGGCAATTCTCTGGGTGGAAGTTGTAGTTCTAATCTTCCAATGCTCTATTCTCAGCAGTTGAGAGAAGGATATATGGCTATGTAGGGAACTGTGTGGGGAACCAACAGCATCAACTATATGAGTAGAAATGATTCATCACCATGTCCTAAACTTTCAGCTGGAACAAATTTTCACAGTGTAAAACCAAGCTTTGACCTTATTAGCACTCCAGAATATTTTACTTGGTGGTCCATTGTGCTGTGATGAAATTTTCTAACTTGTCATAAGCTGTTTGTAGAGAGTCTATCTTTGTGGGTATATCTCTGAGGGTAATCTGGTTTAACCCAAAGATATGGTCTGGAAGAAGCCAGGATGGGATAGATGCGAGCGATAAAGAGAAAGGCGGGGACAGATTACAATACTAGAGCCAACTGTATCAATAGGTTCATAAAGCCTAGGGACCTAAGTGAGCCTGTAGTGAGTAGACAAGTCATAGCCAAGTAATCATAAAGGTATTGAATCTTAGGCACAGAACAATGAGCTTGTGGATTAGAAACAAGCCCAAAAGGTATGTGTACAAACTGGAACAGGGTCAATAGATTTGGATCGGTACCAGAAAAAAAAAAAAGACAGGAAATTAAGCTGGACTACAAGATAATACCCTGGTTTTGTTGTGGAGTCTTTTTCTTAGTACAGTGGTCTTAATCCAACTGGACAAGCAAAAGATTTGCTTTTAGATTTCTCTTGTTTTTTATTATCTGCTTGTCTAAGTTACAATCCTGGCTCTATAAAGATGACATTTTAAAGATGACACTAAGTATATTTGTTCTGGGTCCTCGTCTCTGAAGAAAAAGGACAATTATCCATCAGATAGATCAAGACCAATTCTCCCAATTGCCCTCGTCGCCACAGTTTGGTTTTTGGCTGTGTTAACCCTTTCCCTCATCCTAGTTCCATCCCAGCTATTCCCAAAGAACATTAAGTTCCCATTAGTATCTTTCTAGGAGAGAAGCAGGTCCATATAATTAATGGAGTTTGTTCTACATACCAGCAGGTTTGGAAATAGTTTTTGTCAGGACATGCACAGGCTTCCTAACACTGAATACTTCTGCAAGAAAGCCAGACCACACTTGGACCATCTCTACAGCACATTCAAGGTTGCCATATTTTCTGCAGGATACTAGTTGGGGCTGTTTTCTTGTCTTCTTCATCCTAGGGCCATTTCCATGGCTGGTAATAGATCTTGTTTTTACTTGACTTGCTCTGGACAAAATTCCTGAACTGCCTCTACTCTACCTGACTCTTACGTTTTGCTCTGTATTACTTAGATCCTTCTTTCCATGCTCACACCCATGGCATTCACTCCATTTTAAAGTAGTTAGAAATGCTAAACTGAATTGAAGGAGTGTCCTAGGAGAAAATGGCAGAAGGGAGTTCATAGCAGGACCAAAGTCTTGTAGGCCATTATAAAAACTTTTGTTTTTTTAATCCTAGGAAAATGTAGAGTCATTGTAGGGTTTTCAACTGAAGAAGGAATATGGCCTAAAAATGATAGAAAAGGGTCACTCTAGTTGTTATGTTAGGAACAAGCTATGGGGGGAGAGGGAAAATCCTTTGCAGGACATGAAAATAATTCAGACTGAGATGATGGAGGCTTCATCCAGGATGGTTGCAGAAGACATGGTAAGATGAGGTCAGATTCAGATGCATGTTTTTCAAATTGAAAGAAAATGATTTCCTGACAGATTGGACATGGGATATGACAGAAAGAATGAAGTCAAGGCTAATTCTAAGAGTTTGGGTCTGAGTGGTTATTTAAACACATACATTTTAGGAAGTCATTATTGTGCCAGGTATTATTCTAAGTATTTTGCCAATGGTGACTCATTTAATCCTTACAACAATGCTTTGATATAGATGTTATTAGAATCCCGTGTTATAGATGAGTCACCTGCACAGATTGCTTAAATGACTTGTGCAAGGCATTGCCATTAACTGAAATGGATCAGTGTAGGAGTGGAACTGATTTGGAGCATGGTTGGGAGCTTACATTTCTACTTTTTAAGGTCTAGAACCACTAACTACCTATCTTTTCAGTTTCAGTCCATTTGAAATAGAAACATTGAACTGGAATGTGTGGTGTTCTTCTGTGCAGGATGGTTTCTGGATTCTTGTCCAGGTAGAGTCAATAATAAAACCATGGTTGGTATAGTAAAAGATGGAAATTTATTGAGAAACAGGCACAGACTCCCACATGGGGAGGGGGAAATAGTCCCACTAAGTTTCTTTTATCCACAGCTTATAAAGGCTGCAGTTCTTTGTGCATTGACATCCCCTCTGATTGGTTACTATCCCCTCTGATTTGGTCACTATAACAACTTCAGGTGAGGTGCATGAGGTTTCCTCCTTCTTTCCCCTTATTGTTTTCCTATTCCCTTTGGGCTTTCCTCTTCCCTCTCTTTATGAGGGGCTTCCTCCCCTTTGTTCAGTAAATGTATACCTTCGGCATATTCTATGAAAATGTACCCTTGGTAGCTCTGTAGCCCTGTGCTTTTTCCATGGAGCCTTAATTCCTAAAATTTTCTAAACCTGCCTATTTTATCCCTAAAAAGTCCTTTCATTTTCTTTCAGTCAGTGATAGTCTATGGTATACACTTTGTGGGGGAAAAAGAAATGTTTCTTTATCCTCAGCATTCTTTCTGCTGGTCTAATATTAAATATACATGAGACAGATTCGTAAGACAACATAATCAAATTTAATTACATAGATATGGATGGGAACCCCACATACATGGGAAAGCCAGAGACCTTTCATATATGAGAGGTTCTAGGACAGAAGATTAAAATGAGGTATTGATGACATTCTAAGTTACTGATGAGGTGTGAAGCTTTGGGCTTCAAAGGGGAGGAAGGTCATTCATAGGACAATAAAAGAAAATGTTTGGTAATTGGAAGTTTCTCTGCCCTATAGATAGGTCATAAAGAGTTATTTCTGGGTATAACTGTTATTATGGGCAAGACCCTGAACTGCATCCAGCATGAGGAAGGGTGGTGAAGGATTAAAGAAAACAGACAAGAAAATATAGTTAGGACCAGGTGGATCACTATGCTTGGATGAGGAAACAGTGACACAGCCTGTAAGTCGAAGCCTTATTTTATATCAGATCACACAAAGCAAAACAGGGGCAAGATGTTTACAACATTCTTACGAATTTCAAATCTGCTTCTTTCCTATTGTTGCTATTCTTTGAACTCTATCAAGTTTTGTTTAGGTAGCACTTGTTATACCTCCCACAGCCCACATCCCTTAGCTACCTGGACTGCAGAGTCAGACTATAAGGTCAAGCTTACAACCATAGCCTTTTGGCTATAATTGTGCTGGAAGGGTTTTGCCCTCCAAGCTGGGACTTGTATGTGGCTTTGCCACAAGTCAATCCAAGGCTTGATCCTATCTGAATGCTGTAGCCACTCTCCACAGACCCCAATTTAAATTCTTAAAGGAAGAAGTCAAAGTTTCTCATGAGCCCACAGTCTCGCTTGCCTTTAGCTCAAATAATCTGTATACCACAGAGGCACATCTTGGGGTGACTTGAGTTATGCGAACCCTACAACTTCTTACCTATGGTGGTCCATCAAGTACTTGAGGATGGCACCAGAGCTCCCACAGCTTGGTATTCTAGTATAAATAGTGGTATGCTGTTAAATGTTTACCTTAGGGGAAAAATACAAAGTAGTACTTGCTAAATATCTGGGGATTTCTGTGGTGCAAATATCCCCACCATAGCCAATTTCAAACAAAATGATTTTGTTGGACATAGAGTTTGGAGGAGAAGCATACAGTCTGCCCTCAGCTGTAGTATACCTTTAACTGGGGACTTGAGAATAATTCTAAAGTGCTTTGAACATTCGGGGCTCCTAAATAAAAAGGAGAATTTATGGTTGGAGATGTAGCCAAACAGTTGGGGAAGAATAATTTGGACTGGAACTAGAGATTTAAATATAGATAATAAAACAAAAATAAACAAAAACTCCAAGCCTATGAATTAACGAAGGGGTTATGTAACTGTAGGAGAGTGGAATGGTTAAATAGTGATTCTTGGTTGATGGCACAAGGGTCCAGTGCAGAGAAGACTAAGATACAAACCTGAAAAAACTTCAAAGTAGGGTTATCTAATCAAAAGCCTTAGACGTAGCCGAAACCGGTGTGGCTCAGTGGACAGAGCGTCGGCCTGCGAACTGAAAGGTCCCGGGTTCGATTCTGGTCAAGGGCAAGTATCTTGGCTGCGGACACATTCCCAGTGGGGCGCGTGCAGGAGGCGGCTGATCGATGTCTCTCTCTCATCGATGTTTCTGACTTTCTATCCCTCTCCCTTCCTCTCTGTGAAAAATCAATAAAATATATTTTAAAAAAAAAGTCTTAGAAGTAGGTACAGGAAGAAATCCAGGCAGTGTAGAAAAAAGGTGAAACCGAATTTTTGAATTGAAACCCAGATTCTTTGTCTGCCAGAATCAAAGAATGAATCCATGGACAGAAAGTGGTATAGCAAAAGTGGTGATTTATTGAAGAATAAGAACAGACTTCCACGTGGGGAGTAGGAAGAGTCCCACAGAATGGACTCCCAAGTAGGGAGGGGGAGAAGGGTCCCCGAACTGACTCCCACATGGGGAGCGAGGAGAGTCCCACTGGGTTCTTTTTCCTCATTACTTATATAGGCTGCAGAATTTGGTGCCTTGATATCTCCACTGATTGGTCACTATTCCCTTAGACTGATTATTATAGTAACTCCTGGGTTCAAAGGTTGAACCTCACATGGGACATCTGAGGTGTTCCCCCATCCTTCCTTCTGAATGAAGGGCTTCCTTCTCTTTATTTTATAAATGTGACCTTTCTTGGCTACTTCCAGTTCCCTTGTCTTATCTAAATATATTTGTTGCTGCCTCATTGTCTTATGGAAATGTAACTGCACCTGGCTTCCTTGTTTTATGGAAATGTGCCTTCTCCCAGCCTTCAGTCCATGCTTCTCCATGGACCCCAGTTCTAAAATATCCCTAAGCTTGCCTATGTCCCCCTAAAATTCCTGTTTCAGAGGCATCAACAAACTCTGAGAGCTGGCAGTAGTAGAGGTGCTCAGTGTAGCGTTTTACTAAATGACTGCTTCAACAAACCATCTGCTTCTAAATCTCCAGGCATTATTTTTTAAAATATTTCTGGTGCAGTGTGTCTGAGTTGGGTCAAGAAAACATATGCTTCTTCTACTTCTTTTGTTTTTTTTAATTAATTTCAGAGAGGAAGGAAGGGGAGGAGGGAGAGAGAGATAGAAATACCAATGATGAGAGAGAATCGTTGATCAGCTACCTCCTGCATGCCTCACACTGAAGATCGAACCTGCAACCCAGGCATATGCCTTGACCAGGAATTGAACCATCACCTTCTGGTTCAAAGGTTGACACTTAACTACAGGCATGGAAACATGGAACATACTGATGAATCTCAGAGGGAAAGGGGGAGGGGAGAGTGGGAAGAGATTAACCAAAGATTTTATATGCATAATAGTGACCCAGTGCACAAAATTCATGCACATTAAAAGGGAATTAATTAGAGGAAATAATTTAATATTGCTATTTGCCCTTTCTCTATAATAGAAGTGTCAGAGATGAAAGAAAATTAGTAAAATGTATATGAAAACCTTCCTTCTGTCAGAATCCGAGGCTCACCATGGGACCCAGAGTCAAGTCCCCGCCCACCCACATGCACCTCAAAATCACATGAGACCTAGACTCGGCCAACCCCCCACCATTGAGCTAGATCCAGACCCAGCCAGTCCTATCCTTGTCAAGCCCTGCTGGGCAGAGGGCATAGCCTCAGGTCCCCTGGCCTGGTGCTAGGACAGGAGCATGGCCTGAGGTCTCCCAGGCTAAATGAGGGCAGGGGCATGCTGTGAGGTCAAGCCCTGCCAGGTGGGGGACATGGCCTGAAGTGCCCTGGCAAGCCCCACTAGGAAGGGGGGCTCAGCCTCAAGTCCCCTGGCCCAGTACCAGGATGGAGGCACAGCCTCAAATCCCCCATCAAGCCCCACCAGGAGGGGGACACAGCCTCAGGTCCCTTGTCAAATCCCACTAGGTGGGGGCGTGACCTAAGTTCCCCTGACTCAGCACTGGGGGTGTACCTTAAGGTCCTCCGCCAAGCCCCACTGGGTGGGGGGTGTGGTCTGAGGTCCCTGGACCTGGTGCCAGGGTGAAGAATATGGCCTGAGGACCCCTGTCAAGCCCCACCTGATGGGGGGTATGGCCTGAGGTACCCTGGCCTGGCACTGGGGTGGAGTGTGTGGCCTGAGGTCCTCCAGCCTGATGCCAGGACAGGGTACATGGCCTGAGGTCCCTTGTCAAGCCACACAGGGGTGGGGAAGGCATAGCCTCAGGTTCCTGATGATTGCTCATTAAAGCTCCTTATGGGAGCTTGGCCTCAGCTGTGGGTGCAGCCATCTTTGTGATGGAGTGGTGGTCAATTAGCATATTCACATCTTTATTAGATAGGACTAGAGGCCAAGTGCATGAATTCCTCAACCTGGCCTGCACCCTCTCACAATCTGGGACCCCTCAGAGGATGTTGGAGAGCCAGTTTTGGCCTGATCCTTGCAGGCCAGCTGAGGGACCCCACCAGTGCACCAATCCAGTGCTAGTTAGCAATAGGTCTCTGATATAAAGTAAAGATTCTTTCTTAATACCTGCTGAAAGTCTAGAAATACATCTGGGCCTCAGGAAAAACTTGATCCAGGCACTGGAATATCACCAGAATCTAGTACTCTACTTTTCATCTATACCTCTCTCTGGATACTGGGTTTATTCTCTCTCACCACAGACTAGTTACTTTTACTTAGTTGGAAATGTGGCTACTGAAAATGCCCTTGTTTTATTTCTCCATTGATTCTATCTTTAATTTTGAACTTGGTTCTATATTTTTGCACTTAGAAGCACAGTTAGATTAACTCTATGCTTTTTACTTTTTGTGTTTCACATTTAAAATTCTAAGGAAGGCTTCTGATTGGACTCATTTAATATTGTGAGTTAGGTTGTGAAATACTCTGATTGTTTAAGCTTGGACCAAGTTGATATTTCTGAACCAATCAAACAAGGCCAGGGGAGGGTGGACTCATATAAGAAAATAGCAATGCTCAAGGAAATCATAAAGTTAGAGGAGAGGGAGGAATAGTTCCAAGAAGAGTAGAAGCACTATTCCCAAGAAAAAAGGCAAACCTAACTATAGGTTTAATGTTTTAAAAAATTCAGGCTCTGTAATAGGCCAAGAAGAAGCTAAGAAAATGTGGCGAGTTAAAAATATTACTCACGTGTAAGAGACAATTTATGCACATGTAACTGATTCTGATGAAACACGTCATCTAACTTGAAATGTAAACTGTAAATTATATATAATTTTACCCAAGATTACTTAGAACTCTACTTTTCCAAACAATTTTGCACACTTCAAAATGTTTCTGTTCTATAGTAGAACAGACATTGTGAAGTAAAACAAAAGAAAGGGTTGCAAATCACAGATGCCCTACCTTAGGAACAAAAAGCTTGATCTATATTTCTCCCCCATTGGAAATGAGACAAGGTTATAAACTAGCAGGGCCTCAGGACCCCAAGATTTTTAGTCTCAGCAAATGAAATAATGGGGTTGCCACTAAGCAGGGGAAGATAATGAGTGGGGCATGTTTGGGATAAATTTAAGTTTTCTCTCAGACATGTAGGTGAAGATGTTAAGTAAGCTATTAGAAATGTGGGACTGGATTTCAAAAAAGCAATCTGGCATTTCAGTGTT
The DNA here is from genome assembly GCA_011751065.1 of Lasiurus cinereus. Classification (NCBI taxonomy): domain Eukaryota; kingdom Metazoa; phylum Chordata; class Mammalia; order Chiroptera; family Vespertilionidae; genus Lasiurus; species Lasiurus cinereus. The sequence continues at coordinate 5,115,578 of JAAGEH010000014.1, read as the reverse complement.
AAGAGGTCCAGAATTAAAGGAAGAACCATCTGTAGAATAGGCCCTGATAGGTAGTGTTTCTTTTTTGTAAAACAAATGCCTGACTTCAGCTTTGGTTGCCTAAGCATCCATTTCTATGGTGGCTATCTCAAATAAACAGGACTAGATAAAGAGCCAGGACAAGACTAGATAAAGAGCCAGCCACCTCCCCACCCTGCTGGTTTTTGTGAATTTCAATAACTGACCATTTGGGCCACTTTTTTTCTCTCTCTCTTTTAGCACTTTAAATTCCCTCTATTATGTTTTAAATTCACCAATGCAGAGTGAGGCCTCAAGACTCTAGACCCCAGCCTTTACCCCCAATAAAAGCAGGACCCCAGACTCAGCCCTCTCTCTCTCTACCTGTGACCTCACTGGTGGCCCCAGGTATGCCATTTAATTTCTAGCACCTATAAGTAATACACTTTTTTTCCTAAGTTCCTTGATGGTTATTGCTGTGGGTTGCTTGCAGTCATAATATAAAGCACAAGGGCTGATCCAGCCACAGCAGTAAATATCAATATGACGCAAAATACCATCCAAATAGGCTGATAAAGGAGCCTTTAGAGTGTAGAAGGAAAATGAAGAGAATGTGTTCCGAAAGGCATTTGCATGGGAAACAGCAAAGAGAAGGGGAGAATCAACTGTGACAGATGCTACTAAAGGGTCACATAAATAATAACAGAGAATTAACCATTGAATTTAGCAAAGTGGCTGCCACTGATAATCTTGATAGTTTCCATGGAGTGATAGGAGCCAAAGACAAGAGATACACTTTAACCATAAGTCCCAAGAGGAAAGACAGAAGTTAAGTGGGACACTGTCCTGGAAATTAGAGGATGAGTTAAAAATAGCATGTTAGGACTCTGAATCATTCATCTTCATAATGCCCCATAAGCCACACCCCATCTCCCATACACAGCGATGCCATCTGAGTGAGATAATCAAGGGTTAGGAAGTTGAGGGCTTGCTACACTGAGTATTAAATAAAGCTTATGTTTAAATGAACAGATCAGACTAATAGATGTGTTACTTTAGTTACTTTTTGTGCATGTGTAATGAGAACATGTAATATCTACTCTTTTAGCAAATTTTTTATATACAATGCAGTCTTACTAGCTATGGTCCCCGAGCTGTGCATTAGATCCCTAGAACTTTGCAAATGAGACATCTACCCCAAAAGTTTAACAATCATGGGAATAGAGTCAATATAGGAGGACTCAGTAGTCAGAAACAAGAAAGTCAACTTGTAGTTTATTGGTAGTGGATAAAGCAGAATTAAGAATTTAGTTACATAGATACAGTTCTGCTGCTTCAGACATTTGCTTTTGTGTCCAATTAAGATCTACTTAAAGAGATCAGGTGAGGTTTATATCTCACAATATTTTGGAAAGTACATTAAATATAAATAACCCAAGCACTAAAATCAGAGAGATTTTGGCTTGAGAACTAGCACCACCACTTAATCAGCTCTGTGAATCTTAGCCAGCTAGTTACTCTTTGAACCTTGTTTTGTTTCCTCATCAATAAAGTGAAGATAAGAATAGCATTGTTCTAGGAATTCAACAAGACAATGCAGATAAGGGTCTTTGTGCAGATTGCCCAAAGTAAATGCTCAAATTATTAGTTGTTATAATGCACCATCCAGAGGGTGTTCCTTTACAGTCCATCAGTGTCTTTCTTTTCTCACTTATTTCTCCACCCCACTTAGAGTCCTACCTAGATCTCATCAATGGTACTCTCCTCAGCACACTCAGTGGCCTGTGTTCTCTGTCCTTCCACCAGAAGTATTATGTTGACTCTCATTCTGTGAATTCATTGACTAGAAATACTATTGAAGAAAAATCACATGATCATGCCAACAAGTCAAGTCTGAGAAGCCATGTCTTTTCATTGGAGAGTATTTTAAAGGTTACTTGTGCAATAGGATACCTGGACTCAAGAGATTTAATTTTGCCAAAACCAGTTTGGCTCAGTGGATAGAGCGTCGGCCTGTGGACTGAAGGGTCCCGGGTTTGATTCCAGGCAAGGACATGTACCTTGGTTGTGGGCATATCCTCAGTGGGGGGCATGCAGAAGGCAGCTGATAGATGTCTCGTTCTCATTGATGTTTCTAAACTATGTCCTTCTCCCTTCCTCTCTGTGAAAAATCAATAAAATATTTTTTTAAAGAGATTTAATTTTTTTGATGAGTAAAACCAAGTAAAAATTTTAAACTACATATGGTATCTTGAGAAGGTTTTGGTCTCTAACGATGGAGACTTTAAAACACCTTGTTTTTAGAAAACCAATAGATGTGCCCTTTGACTATACACACTGAAAGCTAGTTCTTTGTTCCTAACAAAATTGTGGTGACTTGGAGACCGATGTTAAGTATTGTGGTTTGATCATCATTGTAAGGTAGAATCATAGCTAGATCTCTGAGACTATTGACTTGATTTCTTTGTTGTTTTCTTTTGTTTGTTTGTTTTAAGTTTTGAGGATGCTTGCAGAAGATAAGGCACAGAAGACTGGCAGCTTTTCTGAGCCAGTCTGTTTCTAGACCCATCTGTAGCCTTGAAGGCCCATCTGTGGCTTTCTTCACATAGTGAAGAGAGAGTTCCTCTGAGGTTCTTAGAGAATTCAACAATGCTCTGCCCCCCACTTTGGGAGCTGCAGTTATAAAAACGTGGTATAATGCACTGCACCCATCAGTCATAGCAACAGGAGGTCTTCCTCAGACAACTTTGATACCTGTAGTTGTTAGCCAGGGAAGCTACAACAAGATAGCAAGAATGTGAAGATGTCACACTAGGAAAGTGACAGTGTGGAAACTAGCAGAACGTAATTGTGGAATACTTAGATGCTGAGGTCTTGTAAACATATGCAAGGGGCACTGTAATTCAGGCTCTAACGTAAGAGCTCTAATCTTATATAAATAGGCTGGTGGGGACTTCTTCCAACCTTCTTATATTACAAATTTAAAATATGATTCAGCTCTGGCCAGTGTTTCTCAGTGGTTAGAGCATCACCCTACACACAGAAGGGTCAAGGGTTCAATTTCCTATCAGGGACACATACCTGGGTTGCAGATTTGATCTCTGTCCAGGTCTAGGTGTGTGTGTGGGGCAACCAGTGGATGTGTTTCTTTCACTTTGATGTTCCTCTCTTTCTCCACTATCTTTAAAATGCAGTAGAAAAAATATCTTCAGGTGAGGGTTAACAAAAAAAATATAAATAAATAAATAAATAAATAAGATAAATACTCTTTAGGTGTCTTGATCAAGATTACTAAGAAAAAATGACTTCTGGATCAACCTTTTGAACAATACAGTAAGTTATAATAATATAGTCTGGGAAACTAAATATGTGCTTGGACTAAGAAAGTCAATATCTTCATTACCATTCACCAATCCAAAATCAGAACTTTAGATAAAGCAAGGTACAAAATTATCAAAAAACCATACTTCTCACAAATATATGTTGCTACTATAAAATGCTATAATAGCCCAATTCTTGGAATGACTATTTATTGAGAAATCTTCTCTAAAATTATAGATTACCAGAGTAGTCTATAATTAAAATTATTTCAGTAAGAATAAAACATCCCACTCTTATCTGTAGAAGTTAAGTTGTATGACACAGAAAAGCAGCCTTGATTTATATCCCATGAGAAGAGTTTCAGATAGCAGGTTTCTGGACATAACATTTTGACATCTTTTTTTTTATTATTATTGATTTTTATCCATTTTGAGTTTATGTTGGTGTATGATAATGGTATATGGTTCCAATATTTTTTCAATTTGACCTAACCATCCTCTATTGAAATATCCTTTTTTTAAAAAAAAATAATTTTATTGATTTCAGAGAGAAAAGAAAGGGAGAGAGAAACATCAATGATGAGAGAGACACATTGATAGGTTGCCTCCTGAATGTGCCCTGACCAGGACCTGGAATTGAGCCTGCAACTTAGGTGCATACCCTTGACCGAAATCAAACCTAGGACCCTTCCATCTATCCAGTGAGGAAAACTGGCTAGGACATCTTAATTTTGTTTCCAAGAAAACAGAATCATGGGTCTATTTCACAGTCTGGAACCATTGTAGACCCCTTTTATACAACTCTATTTTGCTTTCAGCCCATCAGAACACCACTTCATTTACATTGCACCTAAACTCTACGTTTTTGCAAACTCCTACAACAACTTTCTATCTTTCTTTGGTGAAACACCCCACAGTGAGTCAGTAAACCTCACTTAGTTGTTCTATAGTTTGTGTTTCATAGTGTTAGGCTGATTGGGCTAGGAAAAGATCATGTATTATATTTTAAATGTCCCTTTAAGCACACTTAATTATGTGTGTTATATTCTATTCCATAAGCAGAAGTATCAGACTAATCTAATTACAGACCAAAGGATGTTTATAGCATAAAAGTTTCCATGGTACAAATTTAGAAAGTTCTTGAGAGACCAAAGAGGAAAAAAAAACACTCTTTAAATTAAAAAAAAAAATCATACACAGATGGCTTTCTTACACTTTACTAAGACTCAGGCTATATTTATTATAATAAATACAACAGTGATCAAAAAGAGGGCTTATTTTTCTTAGTAATATAGCCAAGCAAGCGACATGACAATGACCACTGCATCACTTGAGAAATTCTGAAAAACTTGAAATATTTATGAAGCTCCAAAACCTCCTTCCTCATTCTTGACCTATGACCTTATTTTCTGTTTCACAGAGAAGATGCGACTGCCCCAATATACTTTACTATTGATGACCTCTGCACCAAACAAGGGCTATTCTCTCTCCTATTGCCCTAGATTCTATCTGATTGCAACCATATGAGGACATCACTCTAGTAATTCTCTTTTTTCTTCCTGCTAGATAGCATCCAAGACAGCTCACAATGATCTTCAGCTCCCTGTAGCCACACCATTATATAATCTCTTCTCACACTAAATGAGGGGTTAACTGCATGACCAATAGAATACGGCAGAAATAACGGTATGTGACTTCAGATGCTAGGAAAAAAAAACAAGCCATGCTTAGAAAAAAGGGAGTTACATTTTATTAAGTGGAGGGCCAGAGAAAAATGTGCCTTTCAAATTCTAGGCCCCCCCATATGGAGGAAACCTTTTCTATTTATACTTTTCCTAGCTCCTCTGTCTCCCAAATTTGGAATGAGACTCCAGGTCTTCTGGGAAAGAAGGCCTGTGTGCTGGGAAGGGGCCATGAGACCATATCTCAAAGCCTGGCCTGGTGTCAGCACTGGCAACTCTGTCTGGGGCCTAGTCCATGGCCTCTCTGGAATGGGAGTAGTCTTATTTTCCTTATTATTTAAGCAAGCAAGCATTTACAGAAGCCAAAATGCAGAGTTAAAATTTCAAACAGCAGTTTTTATATAGGATGGATGCTTCAGTAAAAAGATAATGACACTTTCACCTTCTCAGATTTCTTACTCTGGAGAAATCCATACTGTGCCATAACACTCAGGCAGTCCCCTGGTAAGGACTACATGAAGAGGAACTGAGGTCTCCCACCAAAAGCTACAGCTATCCATGTGAGTAAGCCACCTAGGCCCAGCCACATCCTTCCTTCAGCTCACTAGAACTTCTGCCAGCTTTCTGAGAGACTTTGGGAATCCCTACCCTGATTGCTTTCAAATTCTTGACTCACAGATACTGTGAGAGAGAGAAATTTTTAAGACACTGCATTTTGAGATCATCTTCTTCCGTATTGTGTTGGTTATTTTGGGTCTTTTGCCTTTCCATATAAGCTTTAGAATCAGGTTGTGAATACAGGTATTCCCAAAGTAATTTGTTAGGATATTAATTAAGATTGCATTGAATCTTACAGATCAAGTTGGAAAGAAGTGACATCTTAATACTGCCTTGTATCCATGAACATAGAATATCTATTTATTTAATTTTGTTTATCACGATTTTATAGTTTTCCTCATATACATCTTATACATAGGTTTCCCCATTTAAAGATCAAGCATTCTTATGAAAACTTTCATAAGCCTCAGTGGCATAAAGTGAAGAGTATCTCTCACTTTTTGAAAGTTTGCTTTACACCACTTTGTTTTTCAAAAGGCCTATAATAGTATCTAACCAAAAGAAATTCAAAGAGGTTTTTTACTGTTACAAGAAAAGCCATTACCGTACTAATTGTAGGACTTTTGTAAAAGCGAAGTGCCATAATGTGTATTTTGTTAAATTTATACCTGAATATTTCATTGTTTAATGCTACTGTAAATGTTAGTGTGTTTTGAATTTCAAACTTCATCGTTTATTGTTGGTATATAGGAAAACAACAGTCTGTTATATACTAACCTTGTATCTTACATCCTTGCTATAATTGCTTATGAGTTCCAGGAATTATTTTTGGCAATTGTTAGGGATTTACTATGTGGACAATCATATCACTTTTTAAGTAAGATATTTTTATTACTTTCTTGCCAACTTGTATTCCTTTTGTTACTTTTTCTCATTTTACTATATTAGTTAGTGCTTCTAATACGTTGTTGAAAAGCAGTGGTGAGAGAGACCATCTTTGTCATGCTCCTGATCTTAGTTGCTTACCATTAAATAAGAGGTTAGATGTAAATTTTTTTGGTAGATATTCTTTATCAAGTTGAGGAAGTTACCCTGTATTCTAGTTTGCTATGCATTTTTTAACATTATGGGTGGATATTGGATTTTGTCAAATGCTTTCTCTGCATCTATTGATAGAATTGTGTGATTTTTCTTTGTTTTTATTGATTTCAGAAAGGAAGAGAGAGGGAGAGAGAGATAGAAACATCAATGATGAGAGATAATCATTGATTGGCTGCCTCCTGCATGCCTCCCACTAGGGACTGAGCCCACAATCTGGACATGTATTCTGACCGGGAATTGAAAAATGGCCTCCTAGTTCATAGATGGATGCTCAATCTCTGAGCCACGCCAGCCGGGCAGATTGTGTGATTTTTCTGTTTTAACCTATTGATGTGATGGATTGCATTAATTCATTTTTCAGTGTTGAACCAGCCTTCCATCTCAGGGATAAATCTCACTCGGTCATTGTGTATAATTCTTTATTTTTTAAATTTATCTTTATTGTTAAAAGTATCACAGATGAACCCTTTTTTCCCCCATTGACCCTTTCCTTCTCATTCCTGTCTCCTCCCCAGACCTTCACCACACTATTGTCTGTGTCCATGGGTTATGCATATATACATATAAATTCTTTGTTTAGTCTCTTTCCACCCCAACCCCTCTTACCTCTGAGCTTCCTCAGTCTGTTGCTGCATGCTTCTACATCTCTGGATCTATTTTGTTCATCAGTTTATTTTGTTCATTAGATTGCACATATATGTGAAACCATGTGATATTTGTCTCTCACTGACTGGTTTATTTAGCTTATCATAACAGTCTCCAGGTCCTTTCATGTTATTTCAAAGGGTAATAGATCTTTCTTTCTTTTTTACAGCTGTGTAAATTACCCACTCATTTACTGATGGGCTGTTTCCAGATCTTAGCTATGTATAATTCTTTTTATACATAGTTGGCTTCTTTTTACTAGTATTTTGTTGAGAATTTCAGCATCAATGTTCATGAGAGGATATTGGTCTGCATTTTTTCCCTGAAATATCTTTATCTAGTTTTAAGTTAGGCTACTGCTGGCCTCATAGAATGAGTTAGGAAGTGTTTCTGTGGTTTTTTTTTTTTGGGGGGGGGGAGAGATTACAGATAATTGATATAACTTCTTCCTTAAATATTTGGTAGAATTCACCAGTGAATTTACATAGGCCTGTTACTTTCTGTTTCTGAAAGCTATTAATTATTGATTCAATTTTTAAAATATAGGTCTTTTCAGATTGTCTATTTTTCATTTGGTGAGTTTTGGCTTACTATTTCTTTCAAAGAATTGGTCCATTTCATATAGGTTATCATGTGTGGGCATAACTTTGTAACATGCCTTTATTATTCTTTTAATATCCATAGTGTCAGTAGCTCTTTGATTTCTAATAATATTTGTGTTATCTTTTTTTTTTTCTTAGCCTGGCTGGATGTTTATCAACTTTATTGAACTTTTAAGATAAGCAGCTTTTTTGTTTCATTAAGTTTCTCTATTGAGTTTCTATTTTTAATTTTCTTGATTTCTACCTTAATTTATGTAATTTTGTTCTGCTTATTTTGTATTTAATTTGTTTTTTGTTTCTAGTTTCTTACATGGAAACTTCTATTACTGATTTTAGAGCTTTATTTTCGAATATGTGTATCCTATGCTATAAATTTTCTTTAAGCACTGATTTCACTGTATCTCATAATTAAGTAGTATTCTCATTTTCATTTATTTTAAAATATATTTTGTTTTAAGAACTCTTCTTTGATCCATGAGTTATTTAGTGGTATGTTTTTAAAATTTCCAATAGTTTGGGATTTTTCAGATGTCTTTCTGTTATTTCTAGTTTAATTTCATTGTGGTCTAAGAGCACACTTTGTATAATGTCTATTTTTTTTAATTTTTAAATATGTGTTTTATAGCCAGAATGCAATCTATCTTGGCTAATGTTCTATGTGACTTGGGGAGAATGTTTAGTCACCTGTGGTTGGCTGAAATATTATATAACTACCAATTAGATCCAGATGATGATGGTGCTAGTCAGTTTAGCTAGATCACTACTGATTTTCTGCCTGCTGGATCTGTCAATTACTAGCAGAAGGGGATTGAAGACTTCAATTATGATCATGGATTTGTTCTCTTTCTCCTTACAGTTTTATCTGTTTTGGTCTCAGGTATTTTGATACTCTGTGTGGGGTACATACACAGGATTGTAATGTTTTCTTGGAGAGTTGACAGATTTATCATTATGCAATGTTCCTCTTTATTCCTGATGATTTACTGTTCTGAGCTAAGAAAAAGTAACTTTGCCTAAAATTAAAATAGCTATTTCAGCTTTCTTTTGATTAATAGTAGCATGCTATATCTTTCTCCATCCCTTTTAAATTGTCTTTAAAATTAAAGTGATTTTTTTTTTTTTAGACAACATGTCTTTGGGTTCTATATTTTATCTTTTAATTGGTGTATTTAGACCATTCACATTTAAAGTGATTCTTGATAGAACTGGATTAATATCTACTACCTATTGGTTTCTACTCATTACCTTTATTCTTTGTTTTCTTTTTTGCCTTCTATTTTTCTGCTTTCTCTTGATTTGCTATTTTATATCATTCTCTTTTCTCTTAGCATATCACTTATAATTCTCTTAAATTATTTTTATTTTTACTTTTAGAAATTACCCTAGAGTTTGCAGTATATATTTAAACCCACTTTCAATAGCATGGTACCTTTTATAGGTAGTTCAGGTAATTTATAATAGGCTATTCTCAATTCTTCTTCCTCCTATACCCTTATAGCATTGATGTTACTCATTTCGCTATCCATAAGCTATAATCACCTAATACACAACTGCTAATTACTTATAGTTATCCAATAGATCAATTAAGAATAAAAAAGTTGTTTACTTTCATTTATTATTTTCTAGTGTTTTTTTCTTCATGTAGATCCAAGTTGCTGACCTGCACCATTTTCCTTTCTCTGTTAAGAACTTCTTTTAACATTTCTTCCAACACATGTCTACTGGTGAATAATTTCCTCAGTTTTGTTTGCCTGAGAAGTCTTTATTTCCCATTCACTTTAAAATAACAATTACACTGGATGCAGAATTAACTGGATTTTCTTTCAACACTCTAAATATTTCTCTCTATTCTCTTTTGCTTGCATGGTTCCCAAAGAAAAGTCTGATGTAATTCTTCTTTCTGCTACTCTGTAGGATATCTTTTCCCCTCTGTCTTATTTCAGTATTTTCTTTGTTTGATTTTCTGAAATTGGAATATGATGGGCCTTCATGTAGGTGTTTTTTAAATCCTCTTTGGTGTCCTAAGAGCTTCCTGGAACTGGGTTTGGCATGCCATTAATTTTCTAAAATTGCCAGCCATTATTACTTCAAATATTTCTTCTCCTGTCTCTCTTTTTTTCCCCCCCTGGCATTCCCATTACCTATGTGTTACACTTTTTAAATTTTTTCATAATTCTTGAATATTTCATTTCTTTTATTTTAAATTCTCTTTTCTCTTTACATTTAAATTTAGAAAGTTTTTATTGACATATATTTAAGCTCACTGATTATGTTTGAGTTGTGAAAGGCATTCTTCATTTCTGGTGCAGTGTTTTATGTATTCTAGCATTTTCTTTTGACTCTTAGAGTTTTCAACTCTCTGTTAATATCATACATCTGTTCTTAAATGTCCATTTTTTCCTAAAAGAGCTCTTAGCATGTTAATTATAGGTATTTTAAATTCCCAGTTTAATAATCCCAAAGTCGCTATCATATCTGAGTCTGTTTCTGATGTTTGCATTATCTCATCAGACTGCATTCTTTTCTTGCTTTTTATTACACCTTGTAATTTTTTTTGTTGAAAGCCAGATATGATATATTGGATGATAGGAGCTAAGATAAATAGGCCTCTCGTGTGAGGTTTTATGTTAATCTGGCAAGGAACTTGACTATGTCTAATGTTTGCTCTAGCTGTAGGCATCACCGGCTTCAGTTTCCTTTCATATCCTTTTCTTAGAAACTCCTAAAACAGTGTGTCTTGCAGACCTCTCAGTTGTAATCCACTGTTATTATCCCAGATCTCCTTTACTATGGTCATAAAGTATTGGGGAATTTTATGATTAAATCTCATTTTTAGTGAGTTAGAATTAGTGGGCTGAGACCTTCAGAAGAGTTTCTTAATCATGCCAGGTAGAAAGGCAAAAGGGGCTGAAGTTGTCTAATTGTTCTTCCTCTAGGTCAGATGACACTTTCACAAAGAAGTTTCCCTGAGGGCTCACCTTTGTTTCAGAAAACTGAAGGCACTGGATATATTTCAAAATGATTGCCCTTTCCCTCCCCTTGCCAGAAGCAAGAGGGCATTTTTCTCTGATCTTCACTATGAGAACCTCAAGTGGCTTCTGAAGGTAAGACCCATGGAAGTGTAGATGCTCCCCTAAGAGCAGCTCCTGCTTCCCCAGCTTTTTAATGCTTGATTTAGACCACATTCAGTCTCTAGCAATTCACCAGTTACTCTAAGTGCCCTCTACCCATTACTGGCTCTTAGTAAGCTGTGATTCTTTGCCTTCACCTATGTCTTCAGTATTCAGAACAGTGATTTGTCCCGAGACCCTAATTCTCTGGTGGATATAATAAAAATTATTGATTTTCAGTCTGTTTAGCATTTTTCTTACTGTGATGACTGAAGTGACAACTTTCAAGATCTTCAAATGTTAGAACAGAAACCAGAAGTCTCCATAATATTTTTATATACGTTATATCTATTTTATTACATAAAATGGAGAGGTACACAGATTTTAATGATTGACATTTTACAAATAAGAAAACTTAGGTGAAACTAACCTTCTAGTATCTCCTAAGGGTTTTCCAATAAAGATCATTCTGTTTAGGCATTAATGAATTTGAAGCAACTTGAAAGAAAATTTTCAGTTTAAGTGGCATGATATGAAAAGTACTGAACTGGCTGAAACCAGTTTGGCTCAGTGGATAGAGCGTCCCACCTGCAGACTGAAGGGTCCCAGGTTCGATTTCATCAAGGGCATGTACCTTGGTTATGGGCAAATCTCCAGTAGGGGGCATGCAGGAGGCAGCTGATCAATGTCTCTCTCTCATCAATGTTTCTAACTCTCTATCCCTCCCCCTTCCTCTCTGTAAAAAAATCAATAAAATATATATATATATATTTAAAAGTACTGAACTGGAATATTCTGTTATAAATATCCTCAAGCCTAACTTAGCCCCCAGTTCACTTTTAGGTTTTAAGAAATTCACAACAATGGGAGCCTCGATTTCTCAATGTGAATCCAAAGCAAGAACAAACCACATGATCACTGAGGTCTCTTATAATCAAAAAGTGAAACCATTCTACTTAGGCCCTTTTTTGGAAGAGAGTTTGTATATGTGCGTATCTGGAGTATGCATGTGAGGAAAGGGAAACTGCCGATACTTTTCTGAACTGCTTAATTAATCCCTTCCCTTAAATGAAAAGCCCTTCACGTCTTTAATTCGTTAAAGGACGTGGCACTGTAACTTTTCATCTCCATATCATACACTATCGTTTATAAATGTGAATCATCTTGAAAGCAGGACTTCCTTCCAGGACACCTCATTTTTGGACAGTCCTTATGTTTTCTCCTTCTTGCAACTCTACAACCATTACTAACCACTGGATTGTCTCAGTTACTTCTTCAGAGAGACTTTCTTTGAACCCTTAGACTAAGACAGATGTAGAACTTCCCCTTTCTGAACTTCATATCTGTGTCCTTTGTTAGTCTGGAACCTACATGAAAGGTGGGAACCTGTGGAGGTCACTGCTGCACTCAGAGCTAACAATCTACAACACTGCTGTTTGAGGGAATTCTGCCATGGTAGGAATCTGTAATCTGCACAGGTGGGTTGTGTCCAGGACAAGTGTCTAGAACAAGAGAACAACTGTATTTTTTTTAAATTTTGTCTTTATTGATTTTAGAGAGAGAGGGAGGGAGGAGAGGCAGACAAAGGGAGGGAGGGAGGGAGGGAGGGAGGGAGGGAGGGAGGGAGGGAGGGAGGGAGAAGACATTGATTGGCTGCTTTCTGCATCCCTCCATTGGAGATAGAGCCTACAAACCTGGCATGTGCTCTGACCTCTCCATGCATGGGATGACTTTCCACCATCTGAGCCACACCGGCCAGGGTGAACTACTGAGTTTTTTATTCCAATATAAATTTAAATAGTCATATGTAGTCTGTGGCTACAATTAGAAAATGAGAAACTAGAGCAATATTTCTTAAAGTCTAAGCCAAGATGTCAGGAATCTGCATTTCAACCCATTCCCCCTCGATATATTGATTCTTACTATCAATATCATCTGACAACTATGAATTTAGAATGTGATTCTCACAGAGGAGATTTGAAAAGAAAATGATTCTTGAGCCACACCCTTAGAGATTCTATTTCCATTGGTCTGGTGTGGGGGTCCAGGTATCAATATTAAAAACAAACAAATAAATAAAACAAAAAACCTCCCCAGCAATTGTAATATGTAGTCAAGTTTGAGAAGCCAGGAATATATGTTTTGCTGTGGCACTCAGCCCATAGTAGATAAATACCATGGGTAATTTGTCTGACAAAGGATTAGTCATTACCAGGGAAATCTTACAAGAGAGTTCAGGGACATTAGTGGTTCAGATGAATTTCTTGATATTCAATGGGAAAAAAAAATCAGTGTGAAATTCCTTGGCCTTTGGTTTATCCATAAGTAGTACAAATAATACTTAATTCTGTGATGTTGAGAGAGAGTGGCGCCCTCAGAGTCCCCTGAAAAATCACCTCTTCAAATACACAAAAGCCTTTCTAATTTGCTGATGGATTGGCAGAGGGCTTGAGGACTCACCTGAGTCACATGACCACACACTCTGGCACAAAACACTGAAGGAGGATGCTCTCTACCCTGCTGCTCTCAGGCAAGACCTTTGGATCACCTCTGATAGAGCCTCCCTCCCCTCCAGCCAGGCGGTTAGGTCATTGTCCCCGAAGGAAGTAAAGGCTGGCCAGGCCACCAGGAGAGCCTAAAGAACAGGGTCTCCAGTGCAAGAGCCCTCCCCTCCCCTCCAACCCGCTCCCTTCTAACCCTGCCCTGTGCTTACTAGTAGGTAACTGTCCAAGAAGGAAGCAGAGGCTTGCAAGGTGCCTGGAGGGCAAAAGGGATGAGGTTGGCGCAGGCTCTGCACCAGCAGCCAGCAGCTCTGTGGAGGCGGATCACGGGGTTGTTGAGCAGGCGGGAGTTTTAGTCACTAGCCCTGAGCGCAGTGAGTACAGCAACTCAAAGGAAATCCAAGTAAATGCAAGGGAGTTGTCTCATGATGTTTCAAAATATGCTCATGAGTAAAAAGAAAAATCAAAGCTCAGAATAAGTACGTTGAAGCACTGCTAATTTTAGCCCAAGACACTGGCAGAGGTTAGCAGATTAAAGGAAATTAACATGAAACAAAACTGAAATGTTAATTGAAGTGGAACAAACATTATGGATCAGACCATAGCAAACACCAACCACAAAAGGTTTGCACAGAAATTTAAATTGCTAGGAGAAATTTAGAGGAAAAGTATTTACCAATAAATGGAACAAAAGTACTAGAACAAAAAATGAATGAATATAGTTTAATAGAATATCAATGGACAATTAAAAGTAAAAAACTACTTTAATATAAAGTATATTAATTTAACTTAAAGTTTATTTAAAAGTAATTTCAGATTTGTTGACGTAACAGGTTTGCACTAAAAAAGAATTGAGTGATGTTGCTAGAATATTGCTATTCTTTTCCACAAATATTTCATGGATTTAGAAAGAGGTAGACTCTTCCTTAAAAAAAAGAGTATTGCCTGAGAAACCAAGATGGTGGCATAGGTGAACACATAAACTGCTGCCTCACCCAACGATTTCAAAACTACAGTTAAAAGACAGAACGGACATCATCCATAACCACAGGAAAGCTGGCTGAGTGAAAATTCTACAACTAGAAGGAAAGAGGGGCTCATGGAGACTCAGAGGAGCTGCAAAAAGCTGAGGTAGGGAGACACTGTGTGGAGAGGACGGGCAGTGGAATGCCTGGCTGGCTTCCTCTAATGGGAGGGAGACGGAAACTCCCAACTACACTACTGAACCCCAGTTCCGACTGCGCTGAACCCCAGTTCTGGGCAAGACTCTTATGTGCGGGGGGGCCTGGACTGTCGTGAAAATGGAGGAGTGCACAAAAACTTAGGGGAGCTGTGAAAGAGAGAAGTCTGGAGGCACGTGAGTGTGAGTGCGCACACAGAGGACTGACTGCTGATTGTGCAGCAGGCTTTCTCTAGCTGGAGGAAGACAGAACCTCCCAGCTGCACTGAACCCCAGTTCAGGCAAGATCCTGGGGACCCAGACTCATACAGATTTCTGGAGTGCACGGAAACTCAGAGGAGCCGGAAAGGCAGAGGTCTGCAGTCGCATGTATGAGTACACAAAGAGAGGGCTGCAGCAAGTACTGAGGGACACTGAGACCCAAGGGCCACATAGAGCAGGGCTGATGGGAAACCAAGGCTGTCTGCTCAGCCCTGAGAATCCGCCCCATCCAAGATGAACACAGAGGCTTTTGCAATCTTGCAAATCTTATATCATAAGGCTGATTCCAGCACAGAAGTTCTCCCGGACACAGCTGATCCTCACAACCAATTAGCTTGGAGGTCAGTTCCCCCAAGTGATACCACCATCAATCAAGACTTAACTACAACAAGGCTGAACACACAGTCAATAAAAAGGTGAACCAAGAGAGTCCACCTAAGGTAACTGGGAAGGCAGAGCTATTGGGCCATATAGGATACCTAGCACACGAAGCTACTCTACCAACTCAGGGAAGCAGCAAAAATGCAGAGACAAAGGAACAGATCACAAATGAAAAAAATGGAGGAAAACAAATGACTAGATATAGAGTTCAAAACCACAGCTAAAAGATTTTTCAAGAATTTCCTAAAAAAGTTGGATAAATTTAGCAAGACCCAAGAGGTGATGAAAAAGGACCAACTAGAGATGAAAAAGGATCAACTAGAAATGAAACATACACTGACTGAAATAAAAAATATTATACAGAAACTTAACAGCAGACTAGAGGAATGCAAGAATCAGATTTGAAATACAAAGAAGCAGAAAATACTCAAATGCAAAAGAAAAAAGAAAAAAGAATCCAAAAATTGGAAGATAATGCAAGGAGCCTCTGGGACAACTACAAGCATACCAACATCAAGAAATATGTGGGTGCCAGAAGAACAGAAAGAGCAAGATACTGAAAACCTATTTGAAGAAATAATAACTAAAAACTTCCCCCACCTGTTGAAAGAAATAGACTTACAAGTCCAGGAAGCACACAGAACCCCAAACAAAAGGAATCCAAAGAGGACCACACCAAGACACATCAAAATAAAATACCAAGAGCAAAAGACAAAGAGAGAATATGAAAAGCAGCAAGAGAAAAACAGTTCATTACCTACAAGGGAGCACCCATACAACTGTCAGCTGATTTTTCAACAGAAATTATGCAGGCCAGATGGGAGTGGCAAGAAATATTCAAAGTGATGAATAGCAAGAACCTACAACCAAGAATAATCTATCCAGCAAAGCTATCATTCAGAATTGAAGGGCAGATAAAGAGCTTTACAGATAAGAAAAAACTAAGAGTTCATAAACACAAACCAATATTATATGAAATGCTGAAAGGCACTCTTTAAGAAGAGGAAGAAGAAGAAAAAGTTAAAGATAAAAATTATGAACAACAAATACATATCAACAAGTGAATCTAAAAATCAAGTGAATTAAAAATCTGATAAACAGAATAAATTGGTGAATATAATAGAATCAGGGGCATAGAAAAGGATTGGACTGACAATTCTCAGGCAGAAAGGGATGAGGGGAGTGCAGGGAGACTGGACAAAAATCATACACCTATGGATGAGGACAATGTGGCGGGGCGGGGGAGAGATAAGGGCAGAGGGTGGGGTGGAAGCCAGGTGGAGGGGAGCTATGGGGGCGAGGGAGAAAGGAACAGTTGTAATAATCTGAAAAATAAAGATTTATTAAATCAAAAATTAAATAAAAATAAATAAATAGGAAAAGAGAGAGAAAGAGAATATTGCCAACCCACAGTGAAATTACATCACATTCTTTTCAAAAGTACCAGAGCTGTGTGCAATGAACTTCACTCATCGGCAGGAAACAACTTTAGATGAAGTAACATTGATTAATGTTCATTGAACAGTCAAAATACAGTTCTTGTACTCCTATTAGCATTTCAAATTAGCACTTCAATGGAGTGAGATCTGGGAGGTTTAGGTCTGTCAAAAGTCTTTAATAGAGCCATCTTTTCAATAAAATAACTTGCCACTTTTGAAGATTTGACATTCTCTTATCAATAAATGTGATTAAAAGGTTTTGGTTCACTTTGCTTATTTTAATTAAAATAAAAAAGTAGCTTCTTACCCAATACCTAATCTTGTATCTTTTAATCCCATCACATTCTTCCCAAAGACCTCCTACACCTGTGACCTATTATAACTGTTTTATCTTAGCAAAAGTTCACTCTGCTTGAACCTTGAGCAGTAGTCCATATAAGCCATTGCAGGGGTGAAACTTTCTTTTTGCCTAACATGAAAACTATTTTTTATTGGAATAGTGTTACTGTGTCAGAATTTAAATCTTCTCAACTTCATCCCCGTGGAGGATGCTCTCTTATCTGCAGTGTTTGTTTTTGTTGTTGTCTTAAGAAAGCACAGGCAATTTCAAATAGCTATTTTTCTTACTAAAATTAATTCAGAAATTTAGAAGTTATCCTTGTTTCCAGTTAAATTATCCATAATAATGCCAAAGAACATGTATTATAGGTAGCTGTATATTTAACGGTCTCTGTGTGAACATGTAAGAAGCAATACCTGGAAACATGCAACACCTTTAATGTAAATGTTCATCATATATATATATATATATATGAGTAATATGAAAATCTACCAAATGGTGGAACAACCAGAATAACTGCTTGCCCAGTTGCTATGTGACGCACTGACCACTTCTCAGTCCCTCCTCCATAGCCGGCAGGCTTTGATTACCCAATAGGGAATGGGGAGCTGAAGGTGGGTGGTGGCAAGGGTGGGGCTGGCTGCCAGCAGCCCAGGACGATGGCCCTGATCACAGGCCAGGCCTAGGGACCATACCCATGCACGAATTTCGTGTGCCGGGCCTCTAGTTGTAAAATAACAAGGAAGGTGGTTTCAGATGTATTTTATTCAATACATAGCCACAAGAAGTTATTACTATAACATTACATTTAGAGGGAGAAAAAGGACTGGATTATCCTCAATTCCATTTCAGACAACTTACATGGTGAAGTGAACCAAAAATTCAATGGACTGATGGGGAAAAAAACATTTGGAGTGGGGGGCTAGCAATCTGAATCTGTGCTGGTAATCTAATGCATATTCTTGTTAGCCTATTATCTAGTCACTGCCCCTTCTTTAATTATCTGGTCCTGCAAGACCTGTTTACCTAAGTACTACTTCCATTTTAGAGAGGCCATAACCCATGAATAATACACAACCTCCAGACGGAGTTATCAGCACTGGCACCAGGCCTTTAGATGTAGTCTCACAGCTCCCCACCCAACACACGGGGCTTTTTGCAAAGCCAGCAAAAGGTCCGGAAGTCCCATCCCATATTTGGGGGACAAAGAAATCAAAAGGTATGAAGGGAAAGCTTCCTCCATATTAGCTTGCTCAGGATTTGGAGAGAAGCAGTATCCCCTGAGTCTTGTACTAATACATGTGAAATCTGAAGATAAATGTTTTTTTTTTCCTCTACCTCCAGGACGCCCATGTATTTTTTGGTCTCCTGGTAAATTCTGTAACAGTACCACATATAAACTCAACCTGGCATTGGGGGAAGACTCTGGTTTCCTCCTGTGATAAAATGACTCTTGTGTTATTTTTTTTTCCTCATGTAGCTTGTACAACTAAAAAGATGAATTATGTTTATTAGCCTTTTCCAAATGTACCATATGAGAAATGCCTGATTCATGGCTCTTTATGGTTTGGAGTCTTTTCTTCATAGGAGGACCAGAACTCTTTTTAATAAGCTTAGCAATATTACCCAATAGAACTTTCTGCAATGAGAGAATGTTTCATATCTACACTGTCCTATGTAGTAGCTACTGGTTATTATGTGGCTACTGAGAATGTGGTTAACATGACTGAGGAACTGAAATTTTGTAAACTTAATTTTAATTCCTTTAATGAAATTTATGTTATTCATATGTGGCTAGTGGCTACCACATTATACAGAGAGCTGCCGAGCTGCCGCACATTATCCTGGACCAACTGATAATATTGTAACAACACACCACTGCTGAACATACGCATGTGGATATTCCTGAGGAGTGATTCTTCAAGAACCTAAATCTTGAGATTTAGGAAATTCTTCAAGAGATCTTTAGAAGATTATTCTATCTGTTCAGGTTTTTTTTAAGTCATAAATATAAAAGGATTTATGAACTATTTAAATTACTAGACACTGTGGAGGTACTACTGATGCAGAAAAGTGCAATTATCTGTTGCGGATCTGAGTATGTAATAGTGATTCAACCTACACATGCCTAGAAGCTCATGTTGGAAATATAGCAGGCTTTTGCTTGTTAAGGCACTAGTAGTTCTGAAAGTCTTCACACATGCTCTTTCATTTGATTATCACAACAACCAGTTGAAGTAAAAGAGTCCTGGTCTACAATTTGTTTATTATACCTATCTACCTACACAGAAGAATTTTTTATAATTTAATAAAACTGTATCTAAATCTTAGAAGTGAAGCTTTCAAGCTCTGGAGACATTTTGTTTTTTAATTGTAGATTAGAGATCAAAAGTTATTTTTAGCCGAAACTTGTTTGGCTCAGTGGATAGAGCATCGGTCTGTGGACTGAAGGGTCCCAGGTTCAATTCCAGTAGGGGGCATGTGACTTGGTTGTGGGCACATCCCTAGTTGGGGTGTGCAGGAAGCAGCTGATAGATGTTTCTCTCTCATCGATGTTTCTGGCTCTCTGTCCCTCTCCCTTCCTCTCTGTAAAAAATCAATAAAAATATATTTTTTAAAAAGTTATTTTTATTTCAAAAAATAAATAAATGACCATGGAGTATGAGCATATTATAATATCTAATTTTATAATATCCTAACTCTATGTCTGGAAGAAGGAATTTGTGTATACTTTTTAAAAAACTCAATAAATATTATCTATTGATCAAAATTTGTTCATAGATTCACAACTTCTTCATTGTTTAATTTTTATATCTTTTATTTCAGAAGCTTTTGAAAATTGCATCAAGTCTAAAGTGAACCAGCTCACACTCAGGCAGAACTATAACCATGAGCCACAATGAAACAGACCTAATCCTTGGTTTCATCTCCTTTTCTGTAGCCATCCTTTTGTTTGGCTCAAACTATGTACCACTTAAAAAATATATTAGTTATGGTAAATATTTTTCCTTCATTGCTAACCTTAAATTATTTTTAAATGCAAAGTTATCTATTTGGGTCTTTTAAAAAATGATGGCTACAGAAATAAATTTTGTTTATCCTGGCACCAAATGAATAAAGCTTAAACTAACTCATTTAATAATGCCAAGCCAGTTTATCTGAGAGTTAGTTAGTATAAGACAACCTTAAGATTGTGTTTCATGGTAAAGCTGTCAGGAAAGCTTTTTAGCCATATCTGTTATGTTTACAAAAGATGAAAGTCCATTCTACGAATAATGCAGGCTTGAAAACACAAATTTCCAAAGTAATTGAGAGAATAGAGAACAATTTGAGCATAACATAAATTTTGTGTTTGCTTATGTGCAATTTTGATTCTGACAAAACATGATGAACACAGAACACTGCATCTAGATGGATAAAAATGCATAGTAATGCGCTCACAAACACACAACTTAAACATCCACCAGCTCCCCCAGCACCACAACCATCCATCCACTTTACACTAACTTACGAGCTGTAACACTTCCCATGTTCACTTCCATAAGTAAACTTCAGGTCTTTTTCAAGTTAAAGAGCCACATTTATTGTACCCTGTTTCCCCAAAAGTAAGACATCCCCCGAAAATAAAACCCACTTCCAGTTTTGCCTCTCGCTGTAATATAAGGCATCCCCTGAAAATAAGACCTCCCCGATAATAAGGTCTCCCCCGAACATAAGGCCTCCCTGGAATATAAGGCCCCCAAAGCTACTGTAAGGTGTCTGACTCCTGATTTAAAGAGATTTTGTACTGCCTGAACAGCTCCTGCTGTGCTGCGGCCAGTGAGCTGCTTTGTGATGACAATTACTACCCTACCATATACAGGAAATAAATTTTCTTTTTTGTTGTTCAACAATAAATGTGTACCATATTCTTCTTCATGGAAAAATAAGACATCCCCTGAAAATAAGACCTAGCTCATCTTTGGGAGAAAAAATTAATATAAGAAGCTGTCTTATTTTGGGGGAAACAGGGTAGCACTCATGAATTTCTTAACCACATACCCAGTGTAAACTGTACTATCATTTTTATCAGGTTCCTATCTTTTTTTTCCTACTCTATTGTTGATGAAGTTTTTGTGTTGTAGCCTAACCCCAGTTTTCCCATTAGCTCTGTGGTTTCTATTGCATGATTTTGCATAGTGCGGTGATTTTTAGAAATGTAATGTCACATGATAGTAGACCTGGCTGTAATGTGAACTTTAGGGAAAAAGTAATAGTTGTTTTTATCTACCTGCCTTTTATATTAAAGCCAGAAGAAGGAATGGGGAAGTTATGGTGAACACCTGTTAGAAAGCAGATGCGTTTTCTCCCAGATTCTTTATGTCTTGTCACAACTCAGACCATAAAATTGCAAATGTTTCCCCTCTGTAGCCTTTCTTTTCTTTGGAGTTAAAATAGGAATGGAAACTACTAAAAGAGGAAAAAAAAGCATATTGAGGGATAGAGGACCTAGGTTTTAGGTATTTCACAACTGCGTGATCCTGGGCAACTTTCATCAGCTCTTTTGTTCTCCGATTCTCATTTATAAAATGAAGAACTTGTAAAATGATGTTCCCTTTCATCTTTATGATCCAACATTTTTTTGGTCTGAGAGGTTAACGGCCATTTTTTTTTCTTTCCTCCACAGGCAAAATCTTTCAAAGTTTAGAATTGGAAGTGTAACATTGAGTTACCACTGGCTTAGTATTTCTTTATCCTTTTAATCTCTAAACCTTGATGAAGAAGCCTCAGATAGGTACAGATTTACCCACATCACCATTCACTGTTCTGATAACTGGTAAATGGCAACCCAGAGCATAGAAAGGAAAGTAGCCCTGACCTACAAGGCTAATTCTCAGGTTTGTGATATCTGACTCATCATAGGCATTCAACTCTAAATGTACAAGATCTACATGTGATCATAAATGACTTTATTTTAATCCCAATGGTGACATAAATGATCCTCAAAGGTTTAAGTCACTGCTGTACTAAAGTTCCTAATTCCATGTTGGTGATGGACAGCACTAGGTGTGGCATCGGATAAAAATATAGAGACTCAGTCTTGCCAATACTCTGGTAGAAAAGACTTGATTTGTTTAGTAGGTGGGAAGGGGTGTTAAGCAGAAATGCACTGCTTAGTAAGCGTTAGAGTCAAACAACCTAGGTTTAAACTCTAATTCTACAAACTTGTAGCTGTTTGTACAAGTTGCTTCATTTCAGATTCATTTCTCTGTTTTTAACTAGGGTTACTTATGATGGACATTAATTGTAAGAATTATATTAAATGTGCAAAGTTCCTGGCATATAGGCATTCAGTAAATTGTGGCCATTCCTATAATAATATCTCATTGGTATCCCTAAGCCTTAATTTACTCAAATCAATTTGAACTACTGACACCAATTTCTTTTATTTCCAGGAATATTTCTTCAATGGGTACTTTAGGGGCCAATCTGATATTACATTGCCCTAAATTTTGGCCTTTTGCAATGGTGGGGGCCTGCATTTGGGCAACTAGTAAAGCATGATATAATTTATCATTTAATACTTTAATCAGTTTATACTATGCTCATAATAACTCTGGTTCATAGAAGAGAACAGCACAAATAGCAATTCTGAGTAATTCTTAGTCGTAGATACTAGAAATTGAAAATTTCATTTCTTTCATTCAAATGCTCCATAAATATCTTTGGTGCATTTCCTAACTCTTCTTTATTAGTCCCTGATAGATAATTATAACAAAATTATTACCAATTGTTCTATTTCTGTTCAAATGTAACTTATATATGAGTTTACATGATCTCGCCTTTCTTTCTCTAGCGTGTTTATCGGAAAATATTTATTAAATAGTAGTCTACTATCATTTTTAGAACTTGTCTTTTTTAAAAATATATTTTTATTGATTTCAGAGAGGCAGGGAGAAGGAGAAAAAGATAGAAATATTAGTGATGAGAGAGAATCATTGATTGGCTGCTTCCTGCATGCCCCCTACTGGGGATCCAGCCCACAAGGGCAACTGGGGCATGTGCCCTTGACTGGAATCGAACCCAGAACTCTTCAGTCCACAGGTGGACACTTTATCCACTGAGCCACGCTGGTGAGGGTAGGACTTGCCTTTTAAAGTAGCCAAACACAGAGAGAACCAAGATGGCAGCATAAGGTACACACCTATACATGCTGTTTCTCTCAACCACACCAAAACTACAACTAAAAGACAAAACGACTATCCCCCAGAACTACGAGAAAGCTGGTAGAGTGAAAGTTCTACAACTAGAAGGAAAGAAAAAAGTACATTCAGACCTGGTAGGTTGTGCAGAGGCTCAGAAAGGCAGAGGTACCAAGAGATGCACTCGAATCGGGCTGGCAAGCGCTGTTGCTTTTCAATTGGGAGGAAGTTACAAGTTCTCGACTCTCTGAACTCCAGTTTCTGGTGAGATTCTGAAGACCCAGACTTATACAGGGAGAAACTGGACTGTCTTTCATTGGGTCAGAAAGGGAGGGTGGTTCTCTCACAGAGTTGCTCACTGGAATCATTGTTTACTGCGCTGGGGTGTGGAACACAGGACACTGAACAGAACATGGGCAGAGAGGGCTGACTGGCAGACATTGCTGTTTGCCACGCCCTAGCCTAGTGACTCCTTGAGACCCCCCCCCCCCCAATTTACAAACCTACCAAGCTGTTCGATAACTTTTGCATATGAATGGCCTGACCTCTGGCAGCTTAACCTAACAAATTGCAACTGGGTCAGACAACTTCAGAACTTCCAAACTCCAAGCAAAGAGGAGAAATCAACTCCAAAGCTTCCAAACTCCAGGCAAAGGGGAGAAATCTCCCTGTAGCTCCTGCTGGGTGGCCTCAGATACTAGCTGACTTGCACCTCCTTGGAGATTCAGGAACCAGTGTACCTAAAGGTCAGTATGAGAGGACACCAGATTTCAACTCCTCACATACATAAGTGACACACTCAAGAGGCAGACTCGGTGAGCACCAAAGGGGTGTCTCCAGCACAGCAGTTCTTCTATTAATAGACACAGCTAATCCTCACAGTCAATTGTCCTGAAGGTCAATTCCTCCCAGTGTACCAATAGCAATCAAGGCTTAACTACAACAAGACTGTGAACCCAGCCTACAAAGGGATGCACCAATAGTGTCCACCTCAGGTATTGGGAAGGCAGAGCTACTGGGCCCTAAAGGACAACTAGCACAAAAAGCCACTCCATCAACACAGGGAAGCATCCAAAATGCGGAGACTAAGAAACATGTCACAAATGAAAGAAATGGAGGAAAGCAAATGACTGGACATAGAGTTCAAAACTACATATATAAGGTTACTCAAGAATCTTCTACAAACCGCCGACAAACTTATTGAGACCTCTGAGAAACTTAGTGAGACCTTCAAGGATCTTGATGAGAATACCAAAAAAATGGAAAAGGAGCAGTCAGAAATTAAGCATGCACTGTCTGAAATAAAGAATAATATATATAAATCCAACAGCAGACTAGAGGACCCCAAGAATCAAATCAAAGATCTGAAATATGAGGAAGTAAAAAACATCCTAACAGAAAAACAAAAAGAAAAAGAATCCAAAAATGTGAAGATAGTGTAAGGAGCCTCTGGGATGACTTCAAGCATACTAACATCAGAATTATGGGGTTGTCAGAAGAAGAGAGAGCAAGATACTGAAAACCTATTTGAAGAAATAATGACTGAAAACTTTTCCTACCTGGTGAAATAAATGGACTTGCAAGTCCAGGAAGCACACAGAACACCAAACGAAGGAATTTAAAGAGGACCACACCAAGACACATCATAATTAAAATGCCAAGGGCAAAAGACAAAGAGAGAATCTTGAGAGCAGCAAGAGAAAAACAGTTAGTTATCTACAAGGGAGTACCCATACAACTGTCAGCTGATTTCTCAACAGAAACTATGCAGGCCAGAAGGGAGTGGCAGGAAATATTCTACATGATGAATAGCAAGAACCTGCAACCAAGAATGCTCTACCCAGCAAAGCTATCATTCAGAATTGAAGGTCAGATAAAGAGCTTCACAGATAAGAAAAAACTAAAGGAGTTCATCACCACCAAACCAGGATTATATAAAATGCTGAAGGGTTTTCTTTAAGAAGCAGAAGAAGAATAAAAAAGTAAAGACAAAAATTATGAACAACAAAGTGATAACAAATACATACCTATCAACAAATGAATCTAAAAATCAAGTGAATAAAAAGTCCGATGAATAGAATAAACTGGTGAATATAATTAGGGGAATTAGGGGCATAGAAAAAGAATGGACTAACAATCCTTAGGGGGTGAAGAGGGGAGGGGTGCAGGAAGACATTGGACAAAAATCTTACACCTATGGATGAGGACAGTGTAGGGGTGTGGGGAATCAGGTGGAGGGGAGCTATGGAGGGGGAAACAGGAATATCTGTAATAAACTGAACAATAAAGATTTATTAAAAAATGAATAAATAAATAAATAAAACTCAAGCAAAAAAATAAAAAATAAATAAAAAATAAAGTAGTCAAACACAGATACATTGTAATTTCAAAAGCACTGGCAGGAAAAAAACAAAAGCTTCACTCTGTTGCCTGAAATTATATATCTAGAATTTAAGCCTTTGCTTGGCCAATCAAGAATGTATAAGTACACCTCTGGAGAGCTTTCTTCTTTTTAGCTAAGAGAACTGCAAGTATCAAGGATCTTTAGAGGTAATTTTATTAAAAGGAAATAAATTTTAAAATGTTAAAAATGTATTGGGTACTTAATTTCAATATCTGCAGAATAAATGATTTAATGAAATTTATGAGTTGCAGGACAAAAACATTAACTTTTAAATTTCTACTAGAATTTAAATTATTATCTCTCATGTATACCTTAATGTGATTCTGTTTATTATATCTAATTGGGATAGGAGAACACAGAATGCATCCATTTATCCTGCAGAACTTGATAATCACCCATAGTATTTATACTCACCCAGTAGGTTCCAGTGGGAGTCAATAAGAGAGTGGTATAATTTTAGATATTTGAGTGGATGCTATAGGTCCTAATAACTAATTTTATATGAGTAGTAGTCAAAACAGAATAGCCTATGGTGATGTCAGGATTTTATCACAGCTGATTAGGAAGGTGATTGTATCAATGACAAGGATGAGGATAATAGGGGAAAAAACATGTTTAAAAGGAGAAATTATGAGTTCAGCTGGAGATCACTTGAATTTGAAGTCCCTGATGTTTCCACAGAAGAGGACATCTGGTTGAAAATCTCTTATTGAGAGTTTGAAGCATAAAACTGTATAGAAGGTCCAGGCTAGACCTATATAGCTGGGAATATGTCTCTCTAGTTGCTAGCTGAAATCATGAAATTAGCCAAGTACCCAAAGTAGAAAATAGCAAGAGGTGAAAATGTATTTTAGGGGAAATATTTGGCAGGTACCTAAATCTTGAGAGAATGCATTAATGAGAACAGGGTGGAATCAGGAAATGAGAGACACTTAGAAGTCAAGAGAGGAAAGCTTTCAAGAAAATATTGCTAGAGTAAAGCCAGACTGCTGAGGGGCTAAAAACTATTTATAATGATCATGGATTTGGCCCTAAGTGATCTTCAAAAGGACAAAGCAATAAATAAGCAAGATAGTGAGGATGGAAGAGCAAAGTCTAGGGTCATAAAGGGCCAATGACTTCTATCAGTGGTTGGCTCTGGTTCAAGTCTATGAGGATGGTCAACACTAGTTTAATTGCTGATAGTTGTTGAAAAAAGTCAGAACAGAGACCTAAGATAAGGTTAAAGAGTATTAGTGCATTTATACAAGGAGTTATTCAATACTTTTTGTTTGATTTTGCTCTAAGCTTCATTCTTTTAGCAATCATAATCATGGGTTTAAATGCAAAAAAAAAGTGGTTATTTTATTTTTTAAAAATTAGGAATTATGCTTTACTAAATTTGTCCAAATCCCATAAGTTTCCATTGAAGTTAAAATAAAAATTAATTCAATTTATAAATGCATTTTCTGTATTGAAAAAAAAAATATTTTTCTTCTGTGTGTTATATCTACAGGGAACATTACTATTGTTCCAATGATGAAAACCATTGGTTTAGGTCTTGGATTTTTAATCTGGGGATCATTTAATGCCTTAACTGGTTGGACAAGCCCAATGTAACACAAAGCTAAGATTCAGCTAAGATTCTCTGAGTTCATACACTTTGTGTAAGGCTAGTGTTAGTGATTGGTCTAGCTCAAAGGTCTTAACATATGATTTTTATTTTAGAGGTTATAGCCAAGATATATGCATAAAATATGCTGCTTTTAATTATTATTTACCCAAAGTTCTAAAGAAGTGATCTAGATATATATATATGGAAGAAAAACACTAGGGAGAGAGAAAGGGAACTGATATTTATGTTCCCTTTCTATTATGTGACAATTTGTTAGACATGTTTTACATATGCATCATTATTGGCTCATTTTCACAAATATATGAGGTAAGAACTATCTT
This sequence comes from Lasiurus cinereus, assembly GCA_011751065.1. Lineage (NCBI taxonomy): Eukaryota > Metazoa > Chordata > Mammalia > Chiroptera > Vespertilionidae > Lasiurus > Lasiurus cinereus. The sequence goes on along the minus strand of JAAGEH010000014.1, from coordinate 5,087,940 downwards.
ATAAGAGAGCTGATACACAGCTCTGATAAGTTACTCAACAAAGAAGTTGAGTAACTTGCTGAAGGTCACAGAGTTAATAAGCCAGATTCAGCGCAAGTCTTCTAGTTCTGAAGCATATATTCTTCCCTCTAGAGTTTGGGCCAGAGACAACAGACTAGGGGCCCAGCTTCCCAGACATTTTTGTAAAGAAAGTGTTATTGGAACACAGCCAAACTGATCCATTTAGGTGTAGTCTGTGGCTGCTGTTAGACTACAATGACAGAGTTGAGTTGTTGCAAGGTACCATCTGGCCCGCAAAGGCTAAAATATTAACTCTCTGCTTCTTTAAAGAAGAGTTTGCCATGCCCAGTTTTGGAACTAGGCTGTTCAATATAGTTGCCACAGGCCACATGTGGCCATTTATATTTAAAGTTTTAACAGTATGGTGATTGCCAATAGGAAGAGGTTGGGAAGTAGTCAAGGGCACAGAGGGTCAAATATATGACGATGGAAGAATATTTGACTTTGGTTGGTAAACACAATGCAATACACATAGATGATGTATCTTGGAATTGCACATAATTTGATTAAAAAAACAAATAATAAAAAGTTAAAACTATAAATTTAAATAAATTTAAATTGGGGAAAATTAAACACTCAGTTCCTTAGTTGTACTAGCTACATTGCAAATGCTCAATAGCCCTATCTGCTCAGAAGTTCCCCACTTGTACAGTGCAGCTGTAGAACAGACCCCTGATCACAGAAAGTTCTAGTGGGCTGCACTGTACTGCTCTTGGTCAGCATTGAGATTAACATTCAAGTAGAATTTGGGAAAATGAATAAAACAGGGCTATTACTCTGACTTTACTTTTTGATCTGATCTTCCCACTTAAGCACTACAACTTCAAAAATAACAAAACACACTAACCTCCAATACATTATTTTCTGTCCTCTTCCCCATTTTCTACCCTGCTTTTTACATGTACTGTTTTCTCTTTTCTTCTTGCCTCCTTTTCTCTCTCCCCTAGATGTTTCACAGTGATTGTTATTAATGACCACTACAATGTCAAGGCATGAAAATAAAAAGAACTTACAGTTATTTACAAGTCTGTTTCAAATGTTATGCATAATTGCCACCAACCAATTATGCTGGAAGCCAGTTCCAGCATGTCATAATTGCAAGAGTTTCATCAAAAGGTTGATGGAACTTGGGGACTCAACCAGGGCTGAGTCACATATTTTATCACCTGTTAGGAATGGCTAAAGGCATTTCTCCAAACCTGAAAAAGGATGAATTAAATGATTGTTTGCTGTAAGACAACTCAAGGCATCTTAATCTACATGTTATTGCCTCCTACTGCCCAAACACCTGAACAGTTGTAGGCTATTCCACATTCTGACAATGGATTCTGTAGACAAAACCCTACCCTTTGAAGTGTATATCTTCACCTTACCTTAGGACAAATTGTGTTAATAAAAAGCAAGGGTTCCTGAGACAAGGAGAGCTTAGCTCCTTTAGCTAGGCTCCTCTGACCCTCAATGCCTTTCAAAATTACCTTTCATCTCTGGACTTTTACTTCAGTTATACACAGTCTTTCTCCAGATTGCTGAACCCTTCTTAATGCCAGAACAAGAACCCTGATACAATTAGCATTCAGTTGCCCACTCAATTCATTTTTTGTCTTTCTTCTGCCTTAGTCTTAGTAAAAAAGGGACATTAACAAATACTCTTACATATATTAAGTCATTTAATTTTCATAAGAAACCTATAAGGTAGGTATAATTGCCCTCACTTAAAGATGAGAAATTGAGGCACAGTGAAGATAAGTTATCCAAGTCCCATTAAGTGAAGAACTGATTATTTGAATCCAGGAATCTGTCCCTGAGTGTAAGCCCTTAATCACTATGATGAACACATTTTCAACAGCATTGACATTGATGAGACTTTCTCAATTTCCAGGTTTGGCTAGTTTGGAATGGATGCAGAAGAAGTAGCAAAATCACTGCTAAATTACTTAGGTGCTGGGTATCACTAGTCAGGTACATAGCTATTTCTAATGATTTATCTCTTCTTTTAAATATTTAGAGTACTTCTTAAAGATCCTGGCTTGTTTACATTTTTTTAAAGCTGCATTTTGTACATTGATACGTTTTCCCTCAGCTTTTTCATTTACACTGACAGACTTGGCTTAAGAGGACAAAAAATGCTAGCTCTGAGGCAAGGGAGCCAAGCCCTAGCTTCAAAAAGCATTGAGACCCTGGGTAAATCACTTATCTTCTTTCAAGCTCACTCTCATTATCTGTAATATTTTAAAAGTCATAATACATTGGTTAAAAATTAGAATTAAAGTAGTTTGCATACTAACAAATGCCATGTAAGTAAATGTAATTCTGGCTTCCTGAGGCCCCCAGAAGAACCACTGATTCTCACTTATTATTACTCACTTACTCTGTGCTACCCAGTGTCCACTTCCCTGTCACTTCACTCAACTCTTCTTAACCTGGATAGGTAACCAACTCTACCATCTATGCAAACATACACTCATTTAAACACTTTTAGAGGTATCTGTGCCTAGTTGTACATTCTGTATGAATGAGGATGAAAATGACTTGGAATCTCTATATGGCAGTGTTCAGTCAATAGGACTTTAACTGAAATTTAGGTCACCTTAAATGTAGTCCCTTTTCCTCTCTAGATGCCATTTTTATTCCCTGTCAGTGCTTCACATAATAGATAGTCCTGCCTGGGAAGATTTTAGTGAGGTTTTTTTTTGTTGTTGTTTTGTTTTTTTGTCTTCAGGGAAAGAATGCTATATTTCCCTTCCTCCTGCAATGATAGCTTCTCCCCAGCCACACTGGGGAAACAATCTCTTTGTCATTGAAATGTTGCCTTAGAGAGTGGTTCCAGGCCAATAGGAGAAGAAATAACATAGATTCTTCTAAAATAGCAGATTCCTGACATTTTTGGTTGGAGGCAATTTTATGAACTCCGTATAATTCATACATCTTTGAATAGCTCTCTCAAAAACAGTTTCTTTGCACCCAAAAATTGTAATGTTAGCATGCTTTAGTTTTAATGGTAAATAAGGCAACTTATTCAGTCCATCAGGCATTGTTTTTCTCCATATTTCTTTTTTTTCTATAGAAAGTGCACATTCTCTAAAATTACAAATTATTCATCTTCTACCACCTCTACCCGTATGACATTGAAAAAAATCACTTAGTTTCTCCAAGTTTTAGTTTCTTCCTCTGGGGATAAATTTGGAATAATAATTGCACCAAAATTGTAAGATATTTTAAGAATTAAATGAAATAAAATACGTTAAGTGTTTTGTATGGTACTAGACACATTGCTCTATATATTGGGTAATTTTTTAAAAAATTTATTGATTTTTTTACAGAGAGGAAGGGAGAGGGATAGAGAGTTAGAAACATCAATGAGAGAGAGACATCGATCAGCCGCCTCCTGCACAACCCCTACTGGGGATGTGCCCGCAACCAGGATACATGCCCTTGACCGGAATCGAACCTGGGACCTTTCAGCCCGCAGGCCAACGCTCTATCCACTGAGCCAAACCGGTTTCGGCAGTATATATTGGATAATTTTTATCATAATAGTCACTATTTTTATTAACAACTTTTTTAACATGTTTATTTGCTGTTTCCCCTTTGGACATGTGTTGTTCAACTCTATGGTAAGCAGGGACTCATGTTGCTTGGTCTGAAGCTTGTCTGAGGCAGGAAAATGAGATGAGCTTTTTCTGTGGTGCTCCCTTCTATGCTTCTTTACTGAGAGGAATTTCTGGGACCTTTCATTTCATTATTTTAACTTAATTAAATCAGTTTGTTTTGAAGGGCATTCATCGAATAAGCTTGGAGTTTCATGGCCAGTATAAAAAAAACTCGGAATAAAGTTACGTTGGTTTAGGATGTTGCTTTTTTTTTCTTTTCTTTTTTTTTTTAATTGAAATTATTGCTTCTCTTCTCCACACAATCCAGTTTTTAAAGGATTGGGTAGGTGATTTCTAACCTTACATTTATCCTATATCATATCTAAGGTAAGTATCCACCACAACTTTCACAGCACGGTTCAGGATCTGAAGGAGAAGCCGATACAAAATGAAAATGCTATACAAGAAATATGAATTTAGAAGGCATGAGAGGCCAGGTGAAGACCTCTTTCTTGAAGAGGCACCCTCTGGCCCCTAAGACTGGGTCCTGTCTGCTTCTATTCAGTTTTAGATACACATCTTGCCCTCTAGCAAAGCATACAGGCATATCAAAGGTAAAGTTTAGTAAACAGGAAAAGAATTATCAGGTTGGGGAATTGCCTTCAGCCACAAGAATCTCAACAGTGCTGAGTATCAGCCCTGCTAACGCCCAAAGTCCATCGGCCTTCCACATTTCCTTGGTGCACTGACAGTATTGGCAATTAGTGGCTTCCCACAAGTATCAGTCAGTCTTTATAACTAGTAGTGCTCTAGGTATTTTAAACAGCAGAGGATTTAACCCAGGGGATTGTTTACAAAGTGTTATAAGGCCCAGTGGAGCTGGAGGAGGAAGGTGGTACCATTATACACCCAGAGCATACATCTGGCTAGCACTGCTGAGCAGCTGCCTCTGCCCTGAGTGACCTACCACTGCTGTTGACATTTCTGGAGTCATCACCAAAACCAAATGGTGTCTCCCACCTTTTAATCTTGTGCATCTGTTTTCCATTGGCAAAACCTAGCTGCCAATACAGTTTGAGAAAATGTAGATTTTAGTCTTCTAAGCTTCATATTCAGGAGAGAATCTGTAAGGGTGGTATTGGAGCTGACACCAAGAAACAGTGTCCAGGACACTCTCTTAAACATGTCTTAATGAAGATCCAGGTGTTCATACAAAAGCAGATTTTCTTTTCAATTAAAATTAATGCTCTGGATTTTCCCGGGGTCTATTCTCTATTCTTTTCTCTTCTCACCTAATTGGTCTTCTCATGAGAATTGTGTTATGAGGAAACCCAAATCTTTGTTTTTAGCCATTATCTTTCTTCAGAGCTACAGTCCTTACATCTATCTATAGAACAGGTTAGACATCTCTACATAGCTGCCTCCCAGGCTTCTCCTACTCAATCTGAAGTGAAATTAATTGTGCACTGGGGACTCTGCTAATTTAGCACTCTACAAACACTAGCCTGTTAGTTCCTTTCTCTTTACCTCCAGCATTTTTCAATCAGAATTACTTTTCTCATTTTACCCTTCCTGCAATCTGGTTCCTCTTCCTGAATTCCCTCTTTTTGTAAAAGGTATAAGTCACAATCTTTCAAAATCAAAACCTGTCACCTTCATTTGTTTTTCATTTTATACACCACCCTTTATCTATTGTAATAAATATCTGAATATTTCACAGGTTTTCCATTACTTTATGTCCTTACTACCTACCCATCTATATACCTCACATTTAATTTCCCTAGTTCCATTCTTTCATTTTGCCAGTTTGACTTGCATGTAAGTGCTATCAAATCTGGTCATCACTCTTCTATTTAAAAACCTCTTTAGGCTCCCCATTGGATTCAGAATAAATTTGTCCCCTTAATCTGGCATGTCCTCCACAGTGTTAGCTTCAACCCTTCTTCCTAGTATATCTTTCTCTCTGCATGCTTGTCCCTCAGTATCATGGAGCATTGGTTTCAGGACCCCTGCAGATATCAAAATCACAGATACTCAAGTTCCTTATATAACACAACTTCCCATATACTTTAAATAGTTTCTAGATTACACATAATATCTAATACAATGTAAATGCTATGTAAATTGTTTTTATACTTTATTGTTTATATCAGGAGTTGACACACCTGTGGCTTTGGTAGTTGCCTCTGTCTCCTCCATGAGAGTTGCACAGTTTTGCACTCCCAATCAGGTTACCTGTTTCCAACTGAGATATTGTAAAAAAGCCACGGCCAGCGTGGCTTTAGTGTTCAAAGACATGGAGAAAGAGTTGACATGCAAATTAAAACACAAAACAAGAAATAATAATTTCAAAATTATAGGGGGAATCCAGGGAAAACTTAACTGTAGGAGTCATGTTCCACTGAGTCTTCATTCCCATTTGCTTTTATTTCCTAGAATATACAATTGCCTTTTAAGAATGCAAACAGACATATCAAAGGTGATTGTTTAGTAAACTGTAAGATTATCAGGTTAGGGGGGAGTTTGCTTTAGGCCATTGAATCAGCAATAGGTAATAAAATGCAAATTCAAGAGAAACCAAGATGGTGGCATAGGTAAACACCTAAACTGCTGCCTTGCACAACAATTTCAAAACTACAACCTAAAAGACAAAATGGACATTATCCAGAACCACAGGAAGGCTGGCAGAGTGGAAATTCTACAACTAGAAGGAAAGAGAAAAGCACACTGAGACTCAGAGGAACTGTGGGAGGCAGAGGTACCAAGGGGTGCACACAGAGCGGGTGGGCAACTGAGTGCTTACCTGGCTTTCTCAAGCAGGAGGAAGACAAAAACTCCTGACTGCACTGAACTCCAGTTCCAGGCAAGATTCTAGGGACCCAGACTCATTTGGGGAGAAACTGGACTATCCAGCAGTGGGTGGAACTTGCCTTCTCTCAGAGGTGCTTGCAGCAATTACCATAGGACACTGAGACACAGGGGCCTATTAGGGCAAGGATGACAGGAAACCAATGCTGTTTGCTCCACCCTGAGACCCTGCCTCATCCAAGCTGAGCACAGAGGCTTTTGCAAGTCTTATCCCACAAAGGAGTCCCCAGCACACAAGTTCTCCCAGCATAGACACAGCTGATCCTCACAACCAATTGGCCTGAAGGTCAATTCCTCCCAAGGATACCAACAACAATCAATGCTTAACTTCAACTAGATTGTGCACACAGCCCACAAAGGAGTGCACCAAGAGTATCCACCTCAGGTAACTGGGGAGGCTGAGCCACTGGGCCCTATAGGAAACTTAGCACACAAAGCTAATCTATCAACTCAGGAAAGCAGCCAAAATACAGAGACAAAAAAACAGATCACAAATGAAAGAAATGGAAGAAAGCAAACAACTGGATATAGAGTTCAAAACCATGGTTATAAGGTTTTCAAGAATTTTCTGGAAAAGGCTGATAAATTTAATGAGACCTCAAGGCAATGAAAAAGGATCAACTAGAAATTAAACATACACTGACTGAAATAAAAAATATTATACAGAGATCTAACAGTAGACTAGAAGATCACAAGAATCAAGTCAAAGATTTGAAATACAAAAATCACTCAATCAGAAAAGAATAAAGAAAAAAAGAATTCAAAAATATGAAGATAGTGTAAGGAGCCTCTGGAACAACTTCAAGCATACCAACATCAGAATTATGCTGATGCCAGAAGAAGAGAGAGAGCTAGATAATGAAAACTTCTTTGAAGAAATAATGACCAAAAACTTCCCCTATCTGATGAAAGAAATAGACTTACAAGTCCAAGAAGCACAGAGAACCCCAAACAAAAGGAATCCAAAGAGAACCACACCAAGACACATCATAATTAAAATGCCAAGGGCAAAAGACAAAGAGAGAATATTAAAAGCAGCAAAGGAAAAACAGTTAGTTACCTACAAGGGAGTACCCATACGACTGTCAGCTGATTTCTCAACAGAAACTATGCAGGCCAGATGGGAGTGGCAAGAAATATTCAAAGTGATGAATAGCAAGAACCTACAACCAAGATTACTCTACTCAGCAAAGCTATCATTCAGAACTGAAGGTCAGATAAAGAGCTTCACAGATAAGAAAAAGCTAAAGGACTTCATCACCACCAAAACAGGATTATATGAAATGCTGAAGGGTATTCTTTAAGAAGAGGAAGAAGAAGAAAAAGGTAAAGATAAAAATTATGAATGACAAATACATATCTATCAACAAGTGAATCTAAAAATCAAGTGAATAAAAAAATCTGATGAACAGAATAAACTGGTGAATATAATAGAATCAGGGGCATAGAAAAGGAATAGACTGACAATTCTCAGAAGAAAGAGATGTAGAGGGTGAGGGAAGAGACTGGACAAAAATCGTACACCTATGGATAAGGACAGTGTATGTGAGAGGGGAGGGGCAAGGGCAGAGGGTGGAGTGGGAACTGGGTGGAGGGGATCTATGGGGAAAAAAAGAGGAACGTTTGTAATAATCTGAATAATAAAGATTTATTAAATTAAAAAAATAAAATTATGGATAGCAATGGCTTAAAATTAATTAATTAATTAATTAATTAATTAATAATTAATAAATGCAAATTCACCCTGTGAATATCAAAGGAATCCAGGTCAGCCTTCTGAATGACTTCTTGCATTTATATTAATTACTGTTGATCTTGGTTCCAGCAAGATGTTATTAAAATTAGGGGAGAGAGTGTCAATATAATAGTAAAAAAAATATTATTTCAAGATTTTTTTTATTTGTATTATTTTACTATGTAATTATAGGGTTAAGTAGGAATGAAAAGAAAAATAGAGCCATAGACTGAAACAAGAAAACCAAAAGAAAGATCTGATTTAAGGGGAAAGCCTATGAATTTAGCTTTTAACCTGTTGCAGTTAAGGACCACAAGTGACACCAAAGAGAATGACAGTCCTGGAGAAATGGCAGGACTGCTGAAGAGGCAGTTTGAAAGTAATCATCATGCCATTAGAATTTTATATAAGCTGTGTTTTAATTGAACCAGGGTTCATGATACATATCACTAAAATGTATTTTCCTTACAGTACTTTCCTAGTTTCTTCATCAAAAGTGAAATACCAAAGAGTACTTGTTTTGTGGACACCACACCATTAATGACAGAGCATGTAAGTCTAGCATGAGAAACAACTTTACTTGAAACAAAGTTAAGACAAAAGGAAAATGCATCGATTTCAAACAAAGATGAGAAGGTGGTGTTTTGTTTTGTTTTTCCAGTCAAGGCTATCTAAGGTATCATTTATTACAACTAAGTCTGTGTAGCAATATTTCCTCAGGAAAGCTTCCCAGCAAACCCATGAGCCTATTTATTTTTGTTAATAGTAGATTGCTACTAGAAGATGTGTATATATATTGTACAAGCCCACATTTGGGGATGATTTAAAGATTTCTACAATAGGAGAACCTTGAGTATTGTAGAGAAATATGACAGTTACTTTAGAAAGAAGGAGGAATGAGGTTTTAAAGTAGTCACAGGGGGCAAGGGGACATAGGTCAGAGGAAGCCAATAAAAGTGTAGGTCAAGGCATACAAAAGTAGGCATTGAACTTTATTTTCATCCTATTTATCATTTCTGCCATATCTTGTTCCACTCAAAGGGCAAAGACAGAAAATATACAAGGAGTGACTGTTTGACTTTGATGAACCTAAATTAACCTGGAATAGCAAATCTAGCTTAAATAGGAGTGACATTTAGAAGAGATCTGACACAGCAGAAGTGCCAGGACTACTTATAAAGAAATGATTTCAGGGTAACCCCTCATCTCTGTGAGCCCCAACTCTCGTCCTTCCTATTCCAAGAATCTATTCTACAGGCAGTGCCTGGTGCATAATAAGTGCCCTCTGGCTGCCCTCTGAGTCTGCCATTTCACATCTGCACCGAGGTACTGCCTCCCTGGAAGGTGCTGCCTCTACTCCTTACTTCAAAATCAGTCCTATCTTCTCTCTTTCTTCTTCTCTTATCAAAATTCTTATCAGCTTAAGATGACTGAAACCTCAGTTAAACTGACACTAAAGTTAAATAAAATTAGCTTAAGTGTAAGAGAAAAGAAATTTATTAATCTAGAAGCATCTCTAATCAGGAAAATGTTTTCATGAAATAAAGGTATTTGGGGTAAGAGAAGATGTCTGGTATTCCTTGCCCACTTTAGAGATCCAGATATGTCTCCTAACCAACCACACTACCAGCAAAGGAACTAAAATATAAAATAACATAAATGCAATTTGGCCATCGATACATTATAAGCAAGGTTTTTCTAGGCAAAATGGAAGGATGCAAGTACACCAAGTCTAAAGGTACATAAACAGCATAATCGGTTAGTAAGCAAGCACACACCATGAGCTCCTCAGTTATGGCCAAAGGAAAATGTGACTTAGCACAGGGCAAAGAATGCAAATCTAGTTTCTTATCTCTTACAAAAGCAGGAGTATAACATCAAGTAACTTCAGCTAAGAGGCAAGGATGATTACAATAGTAGAAATTCTATGAATTTGCTCATAATTTTTTTCTGACTTAGAATATTAGCCTAATTTTGAAACATGGCTGGAAATGTCTTATTAACTAATTTCAATATTAAAAAATTTTTAATAAAAAAAACGCCTATTGACCTAAGGCAGTCCATAGTAGAGGATCTTTGAGTTTTCCTTGGTTTTAATTTAACAGATTATTAAAATATGCAAATGAAACAAGCAATAATAACTTTTGTTAATTTTGATAGGTGTCTCACAATTACATATGTTAAAACTGTGGAAAAAAAATATATACACCGACAACTTACCAATTACCCACCCACCAGTTCCAAATTAAAAGAGGATCAGAATCAGAAACATTTGAGTCCAGGGATATCCACGGAATCAGAACACATAGTATAAAATGTTCATATTTTGAAATCTGTTTGAGTAGAGAAAAATACTGAAAATCTTTTTGTCACCAATGTGATTATCAAGTGACTGCTGTTCTTGTTTTTGGTTTGTGTCTATGTTTTTAATAGGTGACAAAAAAAACTCAAGATCCCTGTCCTGGTTCCTCCTGGGTGGATAAACTTTCTCCAGTGCAGTCCCAAATGGTGTAAGAAGAGGGTCTAGTATTCTGTTTTCTATTGGATTAAAGCAAAGATCACCAGAATGAAGTGGTTGTGGATTGAGTTCAAGAAGAAAAAGGCAACATAAGCTCACTTTTTTAGAGACTCTTGTCCCCTGCTGACTTTTTAGATGCAGAGGTCCTTTGTCTCAGTGCTTCAAGGAATTGCTAAGCCACTGCAGTATCCTTCGCCAAAAGATAGCTGATAAAAAGCAATCTCATTGTGCAAGACTTTTGTATCAAAAAGAAAAGAAGTCGTATAGGCCACAGCATGCTAACAGCAATCCCACTTGAATTAGGCAACTCACTTCCCCAGTACTGCCTTGCTCAGGATGTGCACCTTCCACAGGAAATCTCTCTACTGTTATTAGGTTTGTAATCCCAAGATATCCCTTGTCAGATGTGGTTGAATATTTTATTTCTATATAGGTCCTACCTTCCTCCCCCAAATGACTTCATAAGAACTGAAAGACTCAGGCTCAACATCAGCCCCTATAGTTTAGAGTTCTAGGGACTGACAAAGAATTATGAAACTATGTACAATAGTGTACAGCTTGCATTTTACAATTGATGGCTGTTTTTGGACTTTGTGTGCTGACATCTTCCTTTGCCTCAAGAATATAAAGCATTTCTTCTGTGAGCATATACAATATCTGCATGATAAGAAAGAGGTAGTGCCTGGCACATAGGAAATGCTCAGTAAATATTTGAATAAATAGAACAAATGAAAGACATAAACAAGCTTTGGAAGAATTAAATACGTTGCTTTTTGTTTCAGAATAAAACAGATCTCTCAAACAAAATATTATTTTTTCACAAAGCATCTCCTTAATTAAGGAAATTTTAGTTCAGAAAAATGTTTAGTTGTCTCACAATTAGCCAGACCTGATCTATTAGCCTGGTCTATGCTGGGGGGACGCCTCCAATACTGTGAGGTCCAGGCTTCACTATGACATAGGATTTCTAATGTGAATAGAGCTCATTGCTGAGTTGGCCCTCTGAGTTTCAACGATTTTGTATTCCTTAAAGCTCTATTAAAATAGACTTTAAGAATTTTTTAAGTTTGGAAAGGATTGTTTTTGCTCAAAACTTTTTTCCTGTTTCATGCCATTGTCCTTTTGTATTAAGTTAAAGGGATTCTTCAAAAAAACTAGTCACCTAGTATTCTTCAAAAATACTAGTCACCGCAAAATCACTGGAAACACTTGCTTCATGTAACTATCAAGTCGGAGGAGTTAACATAACACCAGTGCTTGAAAAGAAACATTTCCTTCTTACAAAAAAGCAATGTTTTACCTTGACTATCTAGATTGTTTTATTAAATTAGCACTTCCTTTTGACCATGCCACAGGCAATAAGACACAGGCAAATTGGTGGATCTCCATAAGTTGTTTTGAACAAATCTGCGTTTAGTACTTAGTATGTCCTAGCCCTGTGCTGGATATTATACAGTGTGTGTGTGTTTTTGTTTTGTTTTGTTTTTTAAAGCAGAGGGCATAGTGCCAATCCACAAATGCTTCATTATTTAATTTGAGAGCCAAGTTTATTTATGGAGATTGTATAATATGATAGCAATTTTCCCAACTATGTAATGACAATTACAATGATAATCCAAATATAATTTCTGTAAATCATGCATTTCCGGAATTAGACAGTGTAAGACCTAAGCTGCACTCTTAGTCCTGATGGCATTCTGACACTGCAAGGTACTTCCTTGACTTCTGCCCAGTCACAGAGCTTGAGATAGATGAGCCATTTCATAATTGTTTGTGATTTGTATTTTGAAGCATGCTTTAATTATGATTTCATTCATGTGTTTGTCAGAAATATTGCTTTCAACCAAGATTAATAGTAATTATTTGTTTTTTAAAGAGCTGCAGTCTTACAGTGATATATGGAATACTCTATGGAACCGCATTTGTGCCAATGATTTATATCAAGGATCACAGCAAAAGAAATGATGGTATATATGCAGGAGCAAGCCAGTATTGTAATAGTAAAAAGTTATTTTACTTTATCAATAAACTTAATACCTGATTTTCTACTTAAGAAAGGTAAAGGGGATTAAGCAAAACAACAACAGCAAGGAACCAACAAACCTCCCTCCCAAAAACTCATAGACACTGACAACACTATGATGCTTACCAGAGGGAAAGCAGGAGAACCGTGGGGAGAGATAGAACAGGGTAAAGAAGGATAAATGATGATGGAAGGAGGCTTGACTTGCAGTGGTGAACACACAATACAATATTGAGATGATGTTTTATCCAAGTGTACACTTGAAACCTATATAATTTTACTAAGTAATGCTACCCCAATAAATTTAATTAAAAAAGAATGTGATCATAGTAAATACTGGTACATACATTTGATCTTACTTTTTCATTGCAAGTGGTGAATTAGAAAGGCATTAAAGATTAAAAGTAGTAAAGGACTGAGTATTTTCATATGATCTTTAAAATATAAATATAACCAACTTTAGACAGCATTCAGCTCCTTGGATCTTAACACATGGTTTCCAGCTTTACACTAAGCTTTGGAGATTACTTTCTATTAGATGATATGTGAGAAAATATGTTTTCAAAAATAAATAAATAAATACATAACAACAACAAAAACAAAAAACCCTAAAATCCATTATATAGTACTTTAAAATCAAGTAAAGGTCTAAGCATAAGCTTCCTAAAGGTCACAGTAGAGCCTAATTAATTAGAAGATATTACTTTCTAAGCACAGAGTTGTACATTGAAAGGCCCAACATAATGCTACCTAATAATCTGCTTCTAGTGGTAGAATTAATTTCTTAGGCATAAATTCAACACTGCGTGCAGTAGTCTTGTGGAGGCTCAAAAGGAGATGGAAAGGTCTTAGAACATGGCTTACACCCATGAAATGATAAAAGAATGAGATACTGGGTAATAAAGTCCTAAATCGGATGGTACAGAAAAATAATATGATCGATGTTCAAATAAGGGAGAAGTTTGGAGGGCCAAAGTCATGGGGGAAAGATTGATGGAAAGACTATGATTTTAACTTTAGATGAGCAGATAGACTTGGGTTAGATAGCCATAGTTGCTTTGTTCCTTTTTATATTCAGCCCCATGAACAGTATTCAAACGTTTAACTTCTCCCTTTTCTTTTAGATTTTATACAAATACTTCTCATGTTTTTACTCTGTATTTTTAAAGGATAAAAACTATTAAAGATAGAATAACACATAGGATAAATTAAAAGAGAAAGAAAAACAAGAGTGAAAAAATACAATGGAACCAGAAATTAATTTAAAAACTGTACTACTTGTACACTTGAGAGAAATGAACCACAAGTCTGGCTCTAGGATTTCCTATAGCCACATGGAAATCAGATGGGTCCCACGATTTGGTGAACACTAGATAAAAACAACTAATTATTCAGGAGTACAGTTGTCCTTGGTACTGGGACATAATAAACAATGTCCTTGACAATTTCTTTTCATAAATAGTGCAGTCAGTTCTCAAGGATCTTTCTTATGACAACTCAAGTATAGTGTGAAAGGAACACAGCTTATTAAAAAATAATTCTAGGGGGTGGGCATAATTTTTATTTCATTTATTTAACAAACACATAAGTAGTGCATGCTCTGGTAGGCACTGTTCTAAGCACATTGCAATAATAACTCATTTGTAGCAATGTTACTGGTTGAATTCCATAATAACAACATTACTGGTTGAATGCTATTAATTATTCTTTTTTTAAAACATATTTTTATTCATTTTAGAGAGGAAGGGAGAGGGGGGAGAGAGAGACAGAAACATCAATGATGAAAGAGAATCATTGATTGGCTGCCTCCTGCACAACCTACAATGGGGATTAAGCCCACAACCCTGGGCATGTGCCCTTGACCAAAATCAAACCTGGGTCCCTTCAGTCCCCTGGCTGATGCTCTACCCACTGAGCTAAACCAGCTAGGGCCTGTCAATTATTCTTGTTTTATAATTGAAAAATTAAGACAGAAAGAGAGTAGGTAATTTACCCAAGTCTCAAAATTAGCAAATATTGGATTGAAGATTTACCACCCAGCAGCCTGTGCTTTTTTCACTGTTATAATATGCTGCAATTTTCGGTAGTGCATAGGTGGGTGGACATGGTGTTCTTATGTGATCCAGAAGTAGGACTTAATATTTCTGAAGAATAGACAAACTCTTTGATCTTCAAACTTTCCTCCCTAAATATGACCATTTATCCTAAATCAGAATTTTAGTTGAGAGAACCATTGAGTCCAATGTGGCCTTCCCAGCCAGAACCTGTAGCACACTTTATGGCCAAAGCACCATCCTCTTAAATAGTCAGTGAAATTGGGGTTTCTCATACCATCATGTGTCAAATCCCTAGTGTAATTAGGTTTATCATAAGCAATTGAATAAAACTCTCTTTGGGGTAACTTCCTAATATTCTTCTATATAGATGTCATCTGCAATAGCAATACTAGTCTCCAGATTAATCACTAGACTATATGAAGTTAGCAGTCCCCCCAAATTTTCACACACCCCCTCACACTACAGCCTACTGGATATTTGCTACAATTGCTTTTGCCATTAGAGAAATTAGGTCTGAATACTATTCTTAAAAAGAAGATATTAACATTGTATTCACATGATGCTGCTTATTTAGGTTTCCAAAGATGATCACAAAAATGAGCCTTGTAGATTTGATTATAGTAACTAATTTAGTACTTACTATTTTCTGGTTTTAAATATGTTAATTGTAACTCTATATAAATAGCATGCAGAAAACTAGGGCAATATAATTAATGGTGCCTTTATGTTTAAGGTTCATTTGGTGAGTTTGTTTTGTTTTAGAACTCTACACTTGAAATGACTAAAATGATACACTTGAGAGCTTTATAATCTATTTTCAGATTTAGACTATGTTTTTGCACATACCAGTGGCATCTTTCTTACAAGTACCATCTTTTTTATGGCTTACTGTATAGCCATGAAAAATAAACCTAAACTATATCTTAAAGCAGTCTTGCCAGGTAAGAATATTTACTACAGAAAATCTTCCCACTCCATAAAAATGCCATTCTCTACTCATCTATACATATAAAAGCCTAAGTGACCAGCTGACCAGCCGGTAGCTATGATATGCTCTGACCACCAGGGGGCAGATGCTCAACACAGGAGCAGAAAACACAAGCATGGAAATATGGAACAGACTGATGAATCTCAGAGGGAAGGTGATAGGGAGGAAGGTGGAAAGATATTAACCAAAGATCTTATATGCATACTAGAGACCTGGTGCACAAATTCATGCACCAGAGGGGTCCCTTGGCCTGTCCTGTGCCCTCTCACAGTCTGGGACCCTTTGAGGGATATTGGAGAGCTGGTTTCAGCCTGATCCCTGCAGGCCAGGCCAAGGAACCTCACTGGTGCACAAATCTGTACACCTGTCCTCTAGTTTAATATAAATAATCATCTTCTGGAAATTAAGACATTCTGTGTATGTTTGTATGTGTGTGTGTTTTCATTCCCTTATTGCTTTAGCCCAGTTTACCACCAAATATGAAGGATTTATAAGCCATGAAACTGAATGTAAAATGCTAGTCATTATTATAGAACTTAAAATTTGAACAATGAATCTAAAATTATTTCCTATGCCAAAATATCTTGACCATCAGACTTTATTATTTCTTCTTTACTATCTATGGATTCCCATTAAAAGTTAAAGTCCTATGACTTTGATTTTTAAAAGTATCAATGAATAGGAATCTGTAGTCATTTGGGAAAGCAAACATTTTTTTTTTTCTAAAAAGTAAGAAGAAATTGTTTGAGAGCTCAAAAAGCATGTTAAATGCACATGCTTTTGGACTTAATCCATTAGGCATTGATGGTAAAAAAATATTCATGTATAATTTCTTACTTATTATTTTTCTGCAATCTATTTGGAATAAAGGTCCACAAGTAAAACTTTTATAGAACAAAATAAAACCATATGTCAGAGACTCATTTTTTTTGAGTGCCTGATTGATTTAAGCCAGTGTGTTACTATACCACTAGACCATAAAAATGATAGAAAGCTTACTTAAATTATCATGAAATTTTATCTACTATTTTCATATAAATTCTAAGTTTTTTCCCCTTACCTACAAGCAAAATTCAGAATTTCACATATTGTTATGTTCATGGCTTATAATGAATGGTGATTGCAGAGCATGTTCAGATCCAAAGATTGGTCTTTACTCAGTTACTACTTTGGGTACTTTATTTCACGTCAATAAGTTAAGAGGATTAATAATGATACCCACAGCAGGCAAGAGCAATCAGTTGGTTTCCAAAATGATCATAAAGCATAGCTCTAAAATCCAAGTTGGCCAACAGTGTGTATAGGAATGCATTGATATGTGTACTTTAATATTTCTGCTAACTCTAGAGCATGAATTTTTCAGGAAGGCAACATGTCTTGTAAATGTGTGATGTTTGCATGTGTTTCAGGATTTCTGTCGGGAATACTGTGGGCAACAGCCACCTGCTGCTGGTTCATCGCTAATCACTCTCTCAGCGCTGTGGTCAGTTTTCCCATAGTCACTCCTGTGAGTAGCCAAACTGTTTCTCCAACAATTTTTTTTTCAAATGTAAATCTAATTTTTTTTAAGTATTCTTAGTGAATCACTAAGACTGTTATGAAGTTTGACTTCTTTAGGAAGACAATTAATATAATAGAGATTCATGTAGATTAGGGGTGGGGAACCTTTTTGCTGCCAGGGCCATTTGGATATATATAATATCATTTAAGGAGCCAAACAAAATTATCAATTTAAAAATTAGTGTGTCATACTTGGGCAAACATTTAATTAACCTAATGCCTTGGCAGGGCCAAACCAAATGATTTTCTGGGCCCACCCCTGATGTAGATAAACTGATACCCTCTATCTCATGTCCCTGACTGCTAGGGGAACTGCTGGTAACTTCACTTTAGCATATTTGTTCACTTTTTTTTATAGCCTTGCAGTGTCTGTATGGTCATTTTATCTACTGTCACTTTAGATACATTATAACTTGCTATTTATAACAATATCCACTTCTATATAACAGCTTATAAATGTAAAAATGCTTTGGTATTATCACACGTGAATCACATGACAACCCTGTGAAACAGAAAGCATTTCCTACACCTCTTCATATGGAACTTCAATATTTTTAAGATAGGCTTTCAGAAAGTGCTAAAGTACTGTCTGGATAATGCCATTCATCATGGCATACATAATGCAATTTGCTTCATCTGACTTTTTTTTTAGGTGCCAGTTATGTAGAATATAGCTAGGTAACAGAAAAACAAAAATACTTCCTTTGACATAGGCAAGACAAGTATTAATAAGATTGTCCCCATTTTGAAGATCAAAAAATTGAGGCAATCACTCAAAGCATTGTTGGAGTGAGAAAACAAGTGGAAATCTCAAGGCTTCTCCACTCAGAGTTTCCAGTACACAGCGCTACTTTTTGCCATCAGTATAGAATCTAATTTAGAGTTTGTTTCGGGTTCATTATGGTAATAGGACTGACATATATTCACATAGTAATCCCTGCTTTTAAATCATCATCATAAAATTTTCCTGAAACATTCCATCAGCACACCTGTGCAAACCTAGAAAACTAATTTTTAAAATCATATCGTCTAATCTAAAACACATTGCATTAAAGTTTGAAACATCCTTAAATTTAAATATAAATTCTGGATTTTAAACAGTATATTTTTGACAATTCTATTATGTTCATAAAACAGCTTTAAAGTACAACTAAATTCAAACAAATTAGTCTTTTTTTTTTAATTTAAAGAACCCACATTGTGACATTCATAATCTCTGCTGAGGGAAAATGTTATCGAAATTGAATATGTTATAAGGAATTTTTTTAGGTTTAAATCTTCATAATTAGAATGGCAAAGAACCCAAAGTCTTTCCACAAAGGGGTTTGTTTCTCATCATATCAAGGATATTTAATGTTAGAAGTGACTATATAATATGGGAAAATATAATGGGCATGTAAATTTGCATGGAAAAATATATAGTATGATATTCTCCTTGACTAGAGATAAAAATATTATATTCTTGAATAAATGTGGGTTTTCTAAAAATTATTGGAAGCAATTTCATATCAAAGATACAGATATACTCTGGCCAGTTTGCTAAGTTGGTTAGAGCATCGACCCACGGACTGAAGGGTCTCAGGTTTGATTCCAGGTCATGGACACGTATCTGGGTTGCAGGCTCACTTGATCCCTGGCTTTGGGTGGGGGTGTGTGTGGGAGGTAACTAATAGATGTTTCTCTCTCTATCACATCAATCTCTCTCCCTCTCTTCACCTTCCCTCCACTCTCTCTCTAAAAGTAAAAAAAATTAATAGAAAAAAAAATCCTTGAGTGGGAATAATAAAAACAACACACAGATACAATCAAGCCACACAAGATAAATAGAAATACAAACACAAATTGAATATCAAAACGATAATAAAAATGATAAAGGAAGCAAATAGCACAAAGGGTAAATATTTATGCAACTAAAAACTAAGTTTTGCTTTGCACGTGTAAAAGTGGGTAATACAGTGAGATAGCTAATTATTTTTAACTGATACCATTATTTTTCTCAGAAAAGACAACTTATCTTCTAGCATTACCTTTTAAACAGAATTTATCATATGGGGCCTTTTGCAAGGGACATTAAACAACATTGAGTAATAATATTCTTTACAAAAGAATATTTCAAAAGAGAGGATTTTCCAAACACTGTTTCCTATATTAAGTTATGGTAAAGATGTACAGTGGAACATTAAAGCCTAAGTCAGAGGAAATGAATTGCTGAGGTAGGTGGAGTGTGGGCAGAGGGGCCAGTGGGAGTGGTTATGTTAGCTTCGGAGACTTGCCAGCCAAAGGGAAGCACAGTCATCCCACCAGCAGGCATAGCTTCCTGTGGTGCTTCAGGACTACTACCTGGAAAGGCAGTATTGCCAGGGGACAAAGGAACAGGTCTCATTGCCAAGAGGTTCTCGCTTGATTTGACTTTTGTTGCTCTATTTACAACAACCTTATCCACATGCAGAAAAGATTCAGTCCCTACCCTCAAGGATCTCATATTCTTTTTAATTTTTATTTTCTTAGCAGAATAGTGTTGTTGTTTTTTTACTTTAACCTTTTCTAATGGAAAATTTCAAATATACCCATCACCCAATTTTAATCATTATAAATATGGTCATTCTTATTTTATATAAAAAAAGTACATTAAAAAAAATCCCAGCAGTTCTGTTTTTTTTTCAGGTACAGATAATTCTATTGTGATGTATCTATTGGAGAGTAGACTATTAGTTTCTTGAAAGTGTATCTGCATTGCTTATTGGCAAATAACATTAAATTAAAATGCAAGGAGAAGGAGAAAGAGGAGAAGGCAGAGGAGAAGGAGGAGAAGAAAAAAGAAAAGGAGGAGGAGGAGGAGGATAAAGAGGAGGAGGAGAGAAAGAAAGAAAGAATGGAAGGGAGGGAGGGTGGGAAAGGGAAAAAAAGCAACCCATATAGCCCGACATAGCCCGAGAAAGAGCTTATTACCTCTGCTCCATGCCTTCCCCCTGAGCCTGAAAGTTTATCCAGTGAGTTGAGCTTCTCGATATGGTTCAAGCTCATCTTATTTTGAAAGACTGATTTACAAATATATTTTGTATAAGTGCATAAAAGGAAAATATACAACCCAACTGTCAAAGTAATTGTGTGTCTTATCTAGGAATATTCTTCCTATTTGGCTCTCCTTTGCCTGAATCAAAGCATCTGTACACACTATGACTTATACTTGCATTTAGCAAAGCACTTATTCCTACAGTCACATTACTCGTCATAATAACCTTTAGGTGCCAAGCAAATATTTAGAAAACCATCAGCCAAAAAGTCTCAAAGATCAATGATACCTTTTGGTATTATCTTCCACCATGTACTCTGAAGGGAAATTCATTTCCTGATAAAGAGAATAAAATTCTTAAGCAAATAGCAAGATAACATATAATGTTATATCCTTATCCTATTGTCCAAAGACAGTATAGAATTGCCTAAAGCACCCAGATGTGTCTGGTTTGGGTTGGGTTTTGAGGTTTAGGACCTTACGTCATTGATGACAGACAGTTCCTTTGACCTATTTCTCTGGCTCTTTTGATGTAGGCTTTTCCAGATGCTGACAGAGTAATGTATTTTTATTACTTCTCTTACATGCCAGAGGGAAGTCAGACTTTGTTGACCCAACCATGTGGGCAGTTGGAGTACTGGGGGAGGGAAAACATGTTGGAATTGTTTATTTGAAACTTCCAGAGTTTGTGCAGGCTTAACACGGAATCATAAAAATGTTAACACAATATACCTTCTCCACAGAAACCATGTTTAACTCAAATTCCTATTTTTTCCCTTTTCAAGTAAAAATAATAATAATACCCTTAATATACCAAGTACAATAATCCCTTTCCACCATCTCCCTTCTCCTCATATCCTTTATATTATTTTATTACTGTGTTTATTTCCTGTTCGTGAACTCATTGTTTATTTTTTCTTACATGGTTTTTCTCTTTTCCCATAATATTATGTTTAGCATTTATTAGAGCTTAATATTAGACATAGTTGATTACTATGAAATAGTATCCTTTTTAAATTTTTTTAAATACATGCTGCTTCCATATACACGTTATTTATCCAAAAAAACATACTAGTTACTTCAGTTATAAGTTTATCTCATGTCAGAGAAAGTTATAAATTTCTTCATTTTTCCTATTAATCTTACTTCTAGTACCATAAGGAACTAGTTCACTAGAGAAGAATAAACTACTTGCTTATTAAAATATTTTATTATAAATAGATCATATTTTGTGGGGTGTCTTCATGTTTAAAGAAATACAAGTATGTACAAGAAACGGGGTAGATACATGTATAAAGGCTATATAATACTATGTTTATGTTATTTTCTGAAAACTGTATTTAACTACTAAACCCAGTGAGTTGAGTTGAGTTGACAGGTCAGATGTTCAAAATCTGTTTTCATCCCTAACTACCAAAGAAAATAATAAAAACATGAAAATTAGTATAAGATATGTTTCTCTCTACCCCAACCCACAGTAGAAAAATGCTTTAGTTGATTTTAGATTTTGGAAAGAGATTTGGTTAAACAACCCAATAAAATAGGATAGAGAGAAATTTTATTTTGTGTAAAATATGATTGGTTAACAAAGATTCCTTTTATCCCAAAGATTAAACTATCCCCAAGGCACATGGATTTTGGGAATAGATATTCTCCTGCCTCCCAAAGGTCTCCACATAAAAACAGCAACTTTAGCCCTGGCAGGTTTTTCTTAGTAGTTAGAATGTCAGCCCCCACACCAAAGGGACACAGGTTTGATTACTGGCCCAGGGCATGTACCTCGGTGGCAGCTTTGTCCTTGGCTTTGGTCAGGGTGCATGCAGGAGGCAATCAATGAATGTGTATGTCTTTTTCCTCCCTTCCCCTCTCTTTCCCTCCATCTAAAGAATCAATAGAAAAAATATCCTCAGGTGAGGATTAAAAAATTAAATAAGTAAAACCAGTAATTTTACAGGAAAATAGTTTGGTGACTAGTGACTACTACCTCTTCCCTCTAAAGTGTAATTGATGGTGATCTAGACATTCTCGCAAGGCACATAGACATCATAGCTTCTATCTTCATATGCAGCCATAATAATAAGTGATTCCTGGGTCTAAGATCTGATGCTGCTAATCTCTGAGAACCATGAAGCAAACTGTCATCCTGGCTAATCCTTAAAGTGATTCTTTGATTTTAGATTTAAAAAATCATTGCATTCATTCTAAATGAAATGTTTTTTTATTTACAAAGCCATAATTTGATAATATGAGTAAAATTCTCAGATGAAATACACATGTTTAGAAGATATTTGGACCATGAGTTTAGTTTTTTTTTAAATACGCAAGACAACTAAAAACATTTGTAGATTCATAAGCTATTTTTATGCACGTGTTTCTCATTTATTTTTGTTAGAATTGCTTTCCACAGAAATAATTCTATGCCTGCTATAAATCTCTTTACAAATATTTCATCTGCCTCACAAAGGATGGTTTTCACTTAAGAATAATTATTCAGTGTAACATGCTGAAGCCTTAGAAAATCACAAGTTAGTGACCAGAGCTTATTTGCAGTTAAGATATAAAGAAACACAAACTAAGAATAGATTTATTTTAAGCTTTTGAAAATAATTTTGCTCAATACTACATTAATAATGATAGTGAATTCAAAATATTTCTGTAGATATAAGAACTCACTTGAGAGAATCTCTAATCATTAAGCCTTGTGTTAATTCCTCAGAGTCCTCTGAAAGATACTAAAAGTCAGTCAAAGAGGGTTTTCCAAAAATATCAGCTGAAAATCTTCTGATTCAATAAGACTATTGACTAAGGTGCTGAAATATAGTATAAATATAAAATAAATATCCTCCCAATTTGCCACTAGTTATCAATTAAAAAGTAAAATAAATGCTATTAATAACTACAAAGATTGTAAAATATTTTAAAAAATCAACAAGAAGTATGCTAGATTTCTAAAATCTTTTACTTTACTGCAAAAGGAAATAAAAGAATATCAGAAGAAATGGGGAGACTCACCATATTCCTGATGAGACAACTCACGATGGTTCCTAGGCAGTTCTTTCCAATAATATTCATTGATATCCCTATAAAATCCCAACAGAATTTGAGAGTGAGTGTTGACGTTTAGCCAAGTGTGTATATGAAAATAAAGAGAGGAAGGGCCAAGCTAAAAGCAGAGTGAGTTTTGTTGACCTTCTTAGAGTTAAAAAATCTTACGAATCTGTCTACAAAGCTTAAAGGGCATCCAGTGATACTTATCATTCACTGCAGATGCCTACCTGCCTCTTGACAACTGAATTAAAGAAGTTTCAAATACTTTACATGCCAACGAGTTTAACTTACCAACTAAACACTGAGCCCAAAATCCTATCAGAATTTTTAAAAAATTATTTCTTCTTAGAAACAACACAAAATCCTAGAGTGAAACAAAAGCAAAACATTTATCTTTCTGACTTTTAGGTCCGATCAGCTATGTCTTGAATCAGTGCTTGAAGATATATTTTTAAGTCTACAAGTTACAGCAGTAAGAACTTAACAGACACAAGCACTTTTTGTGTGAAAGAATTTAATGATTTTATTTTGTTTTAATGCCATCCGCGCTCCATTTGGAGGTTGTGCCCTTCTACTGTTCTTTTATATATGATATCTGTTCCTCTTTGGGAAGACTGTTGTATAATTTTATATTTAGCTGTGTTAAATTAAATATTCACTATATTTTTAGCAACACACTTTTTTAGCCAAACTGATATCAGTGATTATCGCCACAACAATTTATAGGTCAGTAGCTACCCCCAAATAAAGGATGAGAGGATGTATTTTTTAAGAGCTGTTTCAAAAATCCAAGTTTAAAACTTTTTGCTTTGGGGAGAGTATTAGTGTGATCTTTCTAAGAGCTAGCATTACCTTTGACCAAGGAAAACTATGACCCAAATATAATTAGGATTTTTTTTCTCTCCCTCTTAGGAGACTAGGCAGTTTAGACAGATTCTTAAACTTAAAGGAGAAAAATATTTTACTCCCTGAAAACATTCTTTTGTCTAATAAAATAGAGAGCTTGTCAAAATATTCAGTTAGTTGTAAAATGTTAATTGAGGTCCCATATATTATTTTTTCTTATTTCAGTAATCACATTGTCTAACTTACAGTAAATTTAGTAATCATTTGTGTGTATTCACTTTTTGAACAAATATTTATTGAGTAAAGATGTCAGGGAAACTTAATGCCTTAATGCAATGTGTGTGTGTGTGCGCGCGCTAATTTATACTTGGCAAGGCTTTGTGTTGCTGTCTTGCACTTGAGCTTGTATTACAGTGACTTCTGATAGTGTTGATGCTTACAGTGAATCAGACAGTGGAGCTGGCTCCCACCCAATTTACAAAGACCTCTTTCTAGTAATCAAACAGACAAATTAATACACTCTAATCCAATTCCTAAAAACAAGGAATATGCATTGTATTGAGTTTGGGCTAGGTATTAATTGGCATTAATCTTGATAAGAGCTAAAAATAGAATTATATGGTTTGACTGTCAGGAGATCTCAATGCAATTTTAGACCATATATCTAAAATTAGAGTGGGACTAATCCTGTATTTTGTGATATTCAAACTTTTCTTTAGGATAATGGGAACTATATTTAAAGAGGAATATAGACAATCTGGAAATCAATGACTAAGAGGGAAACTGCCAGGATAGAGAGGGAGCTTGAAACTATTCCATAAGAAAAAATGGTCAAAGAAACTAAAATATTGACCAGGAAAGCAAATGCTTCAGGGATATGAGAGTTATTTTTCAATGTTTGAGAGTTTTTTCTTGTGAGAAAGAGATTAGAAATTAATCTATTTGCACCCCTAGATATAGGACTTGCAGGAAATAAAATATTTCTAGCTAATACAGGAAGATATTCTTTGTTTTTCTCTATTTTTTTAAAAAAAATATATTTTATTGATTTTTTTTTACAGAGAGGAAGGGAGAGGGATAAAGAGTTGGAAACATCAATGAGAATGAAACATTGATCAGCTGCCTCCTGCACACCTCCCACTGGGGATGTGTCCGCATCCAAGGTACATGCCCTTGACCGGAATTGAACCTGGGATCTTTCAGTCCTCAGACCAATGTTCTATCCACTGAGCCAAACCTGTTAGGGCAGGAAGTTATTCTTATTAATATAAACATAAACTGTCTACATTGGAAGGTGAGTCTCAGTGTTTCCTTTCTCTGT
Source organism: Lasiurus cinereus (assembly GCA_011751065.1). Taxonomy (NCBI): domain Eukaryota; kingdom Metazoa; phylum Chordata; class Mammalia; order Chiroptera; family Vespertilionidae; genus Lasiurus; species Lasiurus cinereus. Next base: position 5,062,313 of record JAAGEH010000014.1, on the reverse strand, counting down.
GACCAGTACAGCCATATATAGCTGGACAAGCCAGACTTAGTCTGTTTTTTTTCCTAACCCTTTAGATTGCTCTCTATTTATCTGAACTTTATCATCTCTCCCCAGGAGGACTGTAGTCACTTCCTTATTGGTCTCCTTCCATCTATCTGGCCCCCTCCAATCTATTCACCATTGTAAAAAAAAATGTGTGGGCTTTATCAAATGCAGATCCTATCTTTTCACCACATCTAGCTGTGTCTGCTCCTTTAATATATTTCCATTGCTCAGAAAAATAAAACTCAAAAGCATGGCATGACCTATTAGATCCCTGTATGATCAGGCCCACAGCCTTCTAACCTTGCCTTGCCTCTACCTAACTCTCATTGGTCTAGTCACACTGACCTTTCAGCACCTGGCAAGTATCATGCTTTCTCTTACAAAAGAGTTTTACACGTAAAGCTCTAAATTTCTACCTAGAATTTCAACCTGCTACTCTCTTTCCCAGCCAAGTTTATTGATCTTATGGCTTTTCAAGGGAATCTGGATTACTTAGAGAAATTAAAAAACAAAAAACACAAAAATAACCAACATGTAGGGGGCTAAGGAAGATGGTTATAAGGCCCTACTACCCTTAAGAATATGTGTGTTTTTGTGTGTTTGATTCAGGTGTTCTTAATTACAGTTATTCTTTTTTATTATTGAGGGTCAACAAAACTACCTATTAATGATATTTGCAATTTGCCTCATCGTGACTTAAGCATTATACACTGCTTTTTCTAAAATCTAGCAACTATATGACCAGCAGGTGGCAGCAGTGATTAAGAGAAGTCTTTTCCTGGACACAAGGCAGATTATGCTGAGAACAGAGATCATTTTCATACCGCAAATGGATCTTAATTCATCCTGGAGTGGGTACATTTGTTTTTACTTCAAATCTGTTTTTACTTTTCATAAATGTGAGAATGAAGGAAAACATTTGCAGTCAAGTATAAAAATGAAAAATTCTTCTGATGAACTATTTCTGAAGGTAGGACTTTAGAGATGACTAAAATATCTACATTCTTACAGCATTACATCTAACAAACATGCACACACAAAGAAGAAAGACAAAGTTGGGAAATTTTCCAACTCAAGAGTTTCCTTTCCTACAAATAGAAGCCATAAACTCACTCTCCTAACCTTCCTTGTGGTAGGATGTGCTGCTCCTGATGGTATAGCCTCCAAGCCCAATATTGTGGTCCTGCTGGGAATTCTGTGCACTACCTAATCAAGTTGTATAATAAACTTAGCCTCATTAAAAAAAAACACACAAAAAACTCTTAGCCAAAACGGGTTTGGCTCAATGGATAGAGCGTTGGCCTGCAGATTGAAGGGTCCCAGGTTCGAATCCGGTCAAGGGCATGTATTTTGGTTGCGGGCACATCCCCAATGGGGGGCGTGCAGGAGGCAGCTGATGGATGTCTCTCTCTCATGGATGTTTCTAGCTCTCTATCCCTTTCCCTTCCTCTCTGTAGAAAATCAATAAAATATATTTAAAAAAAAGAGAAAACCTCATAAATATATTTATAGCCTATTTTAATCAACTTTAATAAAATATAATTTATATACAATGAAATGTTCCCATTTTAAGTGGACAGTGCTCTGAGCTCCAGCAAATGCACACAAATGTGAACACCACTACAATCTAGATACAGAACATTTCCAGCAACCCCAAATATTCCCTTATGCTGCTTAGTATTTAACCTCCAAGACCAGGCCACCATGACCTATTTTCTGCCTTTATAGATTACGTTGGTCTTCTAAAGTTTTAGGCACAAGGAGTAACATCAGTATGTCCCTTTTGTATTTTATTTCTTTCATCTGATAGCCATTTTTATACTTTTTTTTTACCATGCACAGATTATATGTTGTAGAATTGTGCAACTGAAACCTGTATAAATTTATTAACCAATATCACCCTGATAAATTTAATAAAAAGGAAAAAAGAAACATTTTTACTGATCTGAAACAATTATCATTCTCAATTATTTTTGCTAGTGTATATTCAAAATAACAACTAAAGCAAAAATAACTAACATTTGGAATCATTATATTTCAGTGTGTGATGTGTCACGTTCCAGGAATTCAGTGTTTTAAATTAATAGTGTGGTTAATAATTCTTAGCTGCCCTTTGAGTCCATCTCCATTCTATGATATTCTGTCTTGAGGGACTGTAAAACATTAAATTGCTCAAATTAGATCACCTCCATTGTCTACAAGTTGAAAAAAGTATATATTCTTGGATTTTCTACAATGACCTAATGGATTATAATTTCTGAGCTAGAACGTGTGAATATGCATTTTTCAAAAGTGTTCTTAATGATTCTTATTACACTGTACTCTAAATTGTTTGTATTTGTGACTTATACTTTGATATTTAAAAGATTTCAATGTACTAGGTTATTAGAAAATAAAAAAGAATATTCTGTCTTCCACTCCTAGAAAAAGAGAGAGAAAAATAAAATGTTATCTATTTAATTTTATGAAGAATTTTTTTGGAGAAAAAAAGTGAAATGCTTAAAACCAATTGTTCAAATGGAATTTTGCCAAAAATAAAAACAGTAATAATAACTGTGTATCATACTCTTTTTTTGGCTCAAACCACTTGACTTCCTCTAAGAGATCAGTGACCAAATCTGTTTTTACTTCAAACCCTGCAGAAAATTACTCTTTTCTCCAGCAATAAAATCTTTAACACAATTCTACCTGACAAGGTCCCATGAGAATAAACAAAAATTCTCATTTATAAATGGAGATTGTCCAATAAGATCTAATGAAATAGATCACTGGAAATGAACTGGAAGGAGCAAAAGGTGAGATGATAGGCTGAAAATCAGAACCTAACTTTCTAAAGCATTCCTCATGATTTTCTTAAGTACCTTATAGGTCCTCTTAAGACACTGACTGCATTCTTTCATTGTCTCTTACCAACAATGTATTTGTAAGCACTGTTTCTAACTCATTCATACTACATAATTAGAGAGTTTATAAATCTGCCTTTCACATATACCATAAAGTTTTGATTTATAAAACTCACCTCAAATGTTTTTTCCAACAAAAATGGCTGTATTGTCTTCCTTTCTTCCAAAAATATTTGAGAATTATATTGGCTTTATATATGTGTGTGACAAATTTATTGTGAGCTCTTTGAGAATGGAAGTTTTTTTATTCATTTTTTATATCTCAAAACCTAGCACAGGTTTTGACTTTTTTTTTTACTGCCATGTGCCCTGAAGAACATCTGAAAGTTACAATCCAAAATTTATTAGTCAATGATTCTTTAAAAATTGGTCTTTAGTAATTCACTGACTCACACATTAAATATTTATTAAGTGGTTTCTTGGCACTTAGTTATGATGTATTATCATCCTTTCTATATTATTGAATTTAATTTTCTAAAATCTTGCTAAAAAGTTTTGATTTTATGTTCATAAATTATATTGGATAATAATATCAGGGTAGTACTTGTTCCAAAACATTTGTTAAAAATTGATATTAATTAGAATTCAAAAGTGAAGTTATATAGGCCTCATTTTTTTAAACAAATATGGAGTGATACAACTTATTTATTTCTTCTTGAGCAATCTTTCCTAATTTATGTATTTCAGGGAATTTGCTAATTTTGTGGACGTTGTAAAAATTATTGGCATAATATTGTTTATAATATTTCTTTTGTCTTCCTTTCATATCTGCAGGATTTGTTGTGATGTATACTTTTTTATTTCTGACATTGGTAATTTGTTTCTTCTCTTACTGAACATTAAATTAAAAATTTATCAACTTTCTTAATCTATTCAATAAATTAGCTCTAGGTTTCCTTGCTTTTTATTTTATTGATTTGTGCTCTTCTATATTATTTATAAATTTCATTTAGGTTCTTAACTTGCTCTTATTTCTCAGCCCTTCTCCTTCATTCAAAACTGTAAATTAAACTATTTGAATTTTCCCCACATCTCACTGATTCTCTGTTCATTTTTTATTCAGTTCTGTACTGTTTCATTTTTAATAGTGTCTATTACTCTGTCTTCAAGCTCACTGACCATTCCTTCTTCATTGTGCAATCTACTGTGACTACCTCTTGGTATACTTTTTTATTTTAGACATGTTCATCACTAGGTAGGGTATTACATAAGAAAAACAATAGAATATTTTTTAATTGTCTTGATATTGACAATAAGATTCTCTTAGCAAAGAGGGACATCAGAGTGAATGTGATTGGTTTTTAGCTGCTGAAATCCTCATATGAGAACTTAAGTCATTTTTTTTACATTGAAGACCAACTGTCTCTCTAGAAGACTATTATACTTCTTTTTAAATATCCTAAAGAAAGTGAAAAATAGAGCACAAAATTTTATTATGTGTGTTGTTATTTACTTGTCATTTTTTTTTATATTGATGCTGGAGTAACCTTCCTATATATAATTGACTCATGATATTGGAGGCTAAAAAGTCCCAAGTTCAACAATTAGCAAGCTGGACACTTAAGAGAACTCAATGGCATAGTACAGTCTGAGTATAAAAGCCTGAGAAGCAAAAAGGTTGATGGTGTGAATTTCCATCTGAGTTTGAAGGCCCAAGAACCAAGAGAGCAATGTTCTAAATTTTAATCTAAATCTGGGTCCTCCAAAGGCCGGAAAAGGCCCATGCCCAGCTTACAGACAGGCAGAGAGAAAGTGAATCTCTCTTATTCCAGCTTTATGTTCTTTTCCAGCCTTCAGGGGGATAGATAAGACCCACCACATTGGGAAGGGCAATCTGTTTTACTCAGTCTATCTATTCAAATGTTAATACAATCCAGATACACCCGCAATAATGTTTAACTAAATATCTGGGCACACAATGGCCCAGGCAAGGTGACACATAAAATGAACCATTCCACACATAGTAAACCATTTTATGGTATTTAGCTCTTCAACCATGAAAAAAAATTTGAGTTTAGACTCTTAAATATATTGTTTGATAATTTAATTGACCTTTAAACAATGCAGGGGGTGTGGGTTACACACAGATGAAAATCTGTGTATAATTTTGACTCCCCACCCTCCCAAACCTAACTACATAGTTGTCCTTCTGTATTCTAGGACTCCCACTATAAATACCAGAATTTATGAATGATCAATTCTCCTATAGGCAATGCATACAGCAAACCTCCACATTATAGAGTACCAACCTCAGATGGAAAGCAATACAGGTATTTCTGTAAAAATTATTTGCATATAAGTAGACCCGTATTGTTAGATGGTCAACTTGTACTATTTTATGGAGATTGTTTTATAACGTGTCTGAGGCTATAATGAAAATATGTCTACTATAAACAGACAAAGGAATGTACAGTTTGGGAGAAATTTTTTAGCTTTGTTCATAAAAAGGTCTACCCACTTAACCATACTTCTGGATCATTTTGTAACAATTCCTCGATACATACTTAAGAGGAATAAATGCATATATCCATAGAAAATTTTGTACAAAAATGTCCAAAACTGGAAATAATCCCACACTCATGAACAGGAGACTAGGTAGACAAATTGTGTTATATTCATAAAATTCATTCATTATATTCATTAATATTCATGTAAAGTAAGGCATCTAGCTGCCTTATCTTTAGCTATTGATGTATATTAAATAATCATTTATTTAATTCTGCTGTATAAATCTATTTTCAAATTTGACCACCAGAGGGTAGTATAGGTTTAATTGTGATAGTCTTCATGTCAAAAAATGTAAATTACGGGGCAGGAGTGGGGGGGAGTTAGGAGGCTTTCTCTTTTTCCCCCTTGTATCTCTCCTCTAAAATGACTATACTTTGCCATTTACGGATTTGAAATCTGAAATAGAAAATTATTATTTATCTTATATCTCTTATGTACCAATTGAATTCTCAGTGTGATGTCTGCTTTTCAGTTAATTGGATTTTCATTACTTTTTTACTTTATCATTTAATTTTCTAAAAGCTTAACCCATCACAAAATAAATTTGTTTTGGGGTTTAAACAGTTGCCTTAGAATATTCAGGACATGGAAAAATTTCACAGCCAGTGTTACCAACGTAGATAAATGTTGCTGAACAAATACTAAGCTAGTAGCCACATGTTTCTCACAGAGACATAATTTCCAAGTCATCAGGCTGCATGGCCTCAGGTTTCCCTAAGATGCTTCAATAATTCTTTGACTTCATTAGACATTTTGGGTCACAGAGACCTAGAACTCTTTGCCCTGCTATTTTTGAAGACTTTTTTTGCAACCAAGAAGCAAAAATGTTTCCCAATAGGCTATTAAATAATCATTTGCAGTACTTGGGTGGATTCTGAATATGGATTCTTATGGGTTTTGCCATCACTGGTAGAGTGAGCTGAAGAAGGTATGTCTTCAGTTCTATTTCCTAGGTATAGAATGATGGTTTTCTAAGGTAAATGTTGGATACAAAGTGGGGTAGCAAATGAGTCTGATGTTTGTTTCAGCTCTGAAATGCCTAGTGGAAAATTACTATGAAACAAATTCTGTGGAAGTAGAAAGTTGGACATGTCTAAAATGCTCATAAGCTGAGATTTTGTCTAGAGTCTTCTTCCTTTCTGTTCATTTACATGACAAACATCCTAAAGAATTCTGTTTCTTCACTTGCATCATCATAATTGTGATACTTCCTATTGAGGACCTCAGGTCTAAAATTCAAATCACATACACATGCTGTCTTGATAATAAGGCCATCAAAGTATGGGAATGTGATCTATTTCTTAAATGTGTGGTAAGAAAATCCTATTCAATCCTATACAATAAAGAGGTAATATGCAAATTGACCCCCACACCCTCATGTCACAAGCTGGCCACCCCCACATTATCACAAGATAGGGGCCCCATGTCATCACAAGATGGCTGCCAAAAGATGGCTGTCCCCATGTTGTCACAAGATGGCCACCCCACATCATCACAAGATGGCCATGCCCATGTTGTCACAAGATGGCCAGCAGGGGAGGGCAGTTGGGGGTGACCAAGCCTGCAGGGGAGGGCGGTTGTGGAGGGAACCAGGCCTGCAAGGGAGGGCAGTTGGGGGTGATTGGGCTGGTGGAGGAGCAGTTAGTTGTCAATCATGCCAGCAGGGGAGTGGTTAGGTGTCAATCTAGCTGGCAGGGAAGTGATTAGGAGATGATCAGGCTTGCAGGCAACTGAGGGGTTAGGATAATGGGAACTATGAGTCCTGGATTGTAAGAGGGATGTCCAACTGCCTGTTTAGGGATGGGGCCTAAACAGGCAGTTGAACATCTCCTGAGGTGACCCAGACTAGAAAGGGCACAGGCTTGGCTGAGGGACACCCCTCCCTGCCCCCACCAGTGCACAAATTTCATGCAGTGGGCAGCCAGTGTATATAAAACTTAATCTCACAACATATTGCAGTAAATTGCTGTGCATTTTATTATGGGGGAGGATTGAAAACAACTTAGTATGAGATACTTTCATACAGAGGATTTCTCCGGGTCTCCTCTACCCTGCAAATGTGGATCTCTTTTCCATGCCTGTTGTAAAAATTCTAAATGCCTAATCATTGCTTAACTTCAATGCTCTGTGGAATGGATTTCTCCTAAAAAGATGTTTCAAGATCATAATTGCCCTTAGCTTTTCGTGTAATTTTACTGGGTTTTGCATCCCCAACTATAAGATATACTTCATACTCACTCAAGTATACTCAGAAAATCCTCTGATAAATACAGCAGGGCCAAAATAGTTCATTCTTATGCACTTAGGCAGTTTACTTGTCCAACAAAGAGAATAGCATATTATTTGAGATAGAATGGTGACTCCTTCATTCTCTCTTCCCCAATCTTAATTTCTTTCTGTCTTAATAACACACACACACACAGGGTCTTAGAGGTTATTTTCTGTATATGTTATTAAAAGTAAATGCTGCCATTAATATTTTTACACATATATTTTATGGACTTATCTGTTTATGTTTACAAGGCATATTCATACTGAAGTTATTATATCGCAAAATATATACACACTTTAAAATTTGAAAACTATTACCATAATGCTCTGTAAAAAACTGTAACTAAGTTTTAACCCTGCTAATAAATTCTCCATACAGTTGCCAAAATAGTTTTTATCAGTTTCTTAATTATTTTCTAACTAGAGGCCTGGTGCATGAAAATTTATGCACTAGAGTGAGGGGTCACTCAGCCTAGCCTGTGCCTCTCACAGTCTAGGAGCCCTCAGGGGCGGGAGGTGACCAGGCAATCAGGGGAAGATGATGCCCCCATTATACCTCTGCTGCTGCCACTGCCAGCAGCACAAGCCTCAGCCGACCCTGGTTACCTGAGCCTCAGGCAGCCCTGGGCAGCTAGGCAGCTGCCATCTGAGGCTTGCCTGCACCTTGGACTGGCCCTGAAGGGAATGGGGAACTCCAGAGGCAGGTACGCAGAGTGGCTGGAACTGCCTGGGGTCAGGCCTGGCCATGCAGCATGCCTGCCTCCCCAGCGGGGCTGAGGGTACTGGGTGCTGCCATCTTGTGGCTGTGGGCACCACCATCTTTGAGGGCATGGCAGTCAATTAGCATATTTCCTTCTTATTGGCTGTGGGTGCCATCATCTTTGTGAAGGTGTGGTGGGTCAATTAACATATTTATTAGATAGGATGTTGTGTGATTACATTGGTATCTAAGCACCTCAGTGCATCTAAATGTATATTAATTTTTTAGCAGAATTGATACATTATCAAGTATATCAACTCCTCATATATTAAGGCCTTTCTTATGACTTTCTGGTTTACTCTTAATAATTTTTCTAGGAGGTTTTGAGATTTAAAATTATTATTTATAGGACTCCTTTATATATTAAAGGAATTAAGCCCTTTGCCTATGGTGTAATTATTGATAAATATTTTTCCCAGTTTATTTTTTACTTTAGTTTTGTTTGTGGTTACCATACATTTCATTCTTATAGGGTATGTGTTAAGTACTCCCTTTCAACAGGCAGATTTTGGCCGCATTCTCAAGATAATTATTTTTTAATCTGTATGATCTTTTTTCTAGCCCTTTCATTTTTATGTTTTATAGTTAAATTTTTAGTTTATATGGAGTAAGGGGTGAAGATTTACCTATATTATTTTCCCAAACACCTAATAATTTGTTGTATAATTCTGCTCGTCTTCAGTGTTCTAAAATGCTTTTTATAAAAAAATATATTTTTATTGATTTCAGAGAGGAAGAAAGAGGAAGAGAGAGATAGAAATATCAATGATAAGAGAGAATCATTGATCAGCTGCCTACTACATGCCCCACGCTGGGGATCAAGTCTGCAACCCGGGCATGTGCCCTGACCAGGAATCAAACTATGACCTCCTGGTTCATAGGTCACTGCTCAACCACTGAGCCGCACCAGGTGGGCTAAAATGTTTTTAATGAATGCCAAATCTCAATAGGTTCTTGAATCAATCTCTGAATCCTATAATTGTTTTTTTGTGTGCTAGGACTACAGAGTTACAATTTCTATGTCATATATCTTAAGATCGTTTAGCTTGTCCACTATTATTACTCTTTCCTTCCATGTTATTCCAGGCTATTCTTACATGTTGGCTTTTCAGGATGATTTAGAATAAGTCTATCCAGCTCCAAGCAAATAACTACAATGGCAACAACACATCTGTTGGCATTTTAATTGGATAGCATCCAAATTCATAAATTAAATTGACATCTTTCAACTATTCAATATCTTTGCACTTTTTTGTTTTTGTAATTTAGTCATGCTACTGTGGGGTTTTCTATTAATGTTATTTTAAAGTACCTGTTCTTGGTTTATTTATCAATCCTATTATTTATCTAACTTTTACATTTGTTTCAATCATTTTAATCCTCTTTATTTTTATTTTTAAAAAATATATATTTAATTGATTTTTCACAGAGAGGAAGGGAAAGGGACAGAAAGCCATCAACATTGATGAGAGAGAGACATCGATCAGCCGCCTCCTGCACGCCCCCTACTGGGGATGTGCCTGCAACCAATGTATATGCCCTTGACTGGAATCGAACCTGGGACCTTTCAGTCCCCAGGCCAACACTCTATCCACTGAGCCAAACCGGTTTCGGCATCCTCTTTATTTTTAAATCTGAAAATCCTTAGTTAAATATTTTATTCTGTGTCTTTTAGTAAGTATAAATGATTAGAAATATTAACTTTTCTATAAATATAGTTTTAGATCAGTCATATAAGTTTTGATTTCTAGAGTTTTTATTTTCATTTTCTACATATTTGGCATTAGTTTAAAAACCCTATTTTATACGAGAATAATTTCAGATACATTTAAATTTTTCCAGGTGGTTAGTTTTTAAAATTCTACTTTTGTAATTTTTATTTTTCATGTAATTAGTATAATCTATATTTTTCTATTTATTAAAATTATTGAAGCAGTTTTTATGCATTATGATAGGATCAATTTCTGTAAATACTATATGGAAGTTTGAAATAAGATGTCAAAACTGTTCTCAGGTTCTTATATTCAGCATATACCCATTAAATTAACATTATTTATTGTCTTTTTTGTACCCTTTAAACCAGATATTTATTTTTAAAAAATTTAATCTGTCAGTTAATGTTTCCCAAAAGTATTATTTTCCCATTAACTTTCTTTTGTGTTTTCTGTAGGTTTCCTTCTTGAATTCTGATGTTATATTACTTAATTCAGAAAGATTTATTCCAGTTATATCTTCATTACAGAAGATAAAACTTGTTTTTTATAAAGTTCCACTTCTTTCTTTTGAATGCATTTTTTTTTACTTAATTTTAAATGAGTTGTTTGTAAGCAGCATATAGTTGAGTTTTGCTTTTTGATCTAGTATAAGACCCTTGTTATGTAACAAGTGTTTATCCTATTTATAGTTATTCTTATAAACACTGTGTTTAATTTCAATTTTTCCATCTTATTTTACATTAACTTTTCATTTTTAATAACTTCCTTTTTCTATCTTTTGTATGTAATCTGTACTTTCTGATCCTCTGTCCTCCTTGCAATTTAGAAAGGGTAGCGGCTCTTCTAAGTGTTTTTAGTGTAGTGTAGTATTGAACTATGGACTAATAATCACCTTAGTCCTTGCTACACAAGCAGATTCCAGACCTACTGAATCCAGGATCTAGAAGTTGAAAAGGGTGTGGGCTTGCTCTTCACAAGCTCCTCAGGGGTTCTTTTGAACCCCAAGTTTTATTGTTCAGGGTTTCAAACCTATTGAACATGTGTGAACAAACCCAGGTAAGAAAATTTGAAAGAATCTATAATAATAAAAGCATAATATGCTGATTAGACCAGATGTCCTCCTGGACGTTCTTCTGGGGTTGCTGCTGTGAGTGCCAGGGTGGGCCTAGGCGGCAGCTGGGACAAATTTTGTGCATTGGGCTTCTAGTCCTATTTAATAAAAGAGTAATATGCAAATTGACCATCACTCCAACACACAAGATAGTTGCCCCCATGTGGTCAAAAATGGCTGCCCCCATGTGGATACAAGATGGCCACCACAAGGAGAGGGTAGTTAGGGCTGACCATGCCTGCAAGGGAGGGCAATTAGGGCTGACCATGCCTGCAGGGGAGGGCAGTTAGGGACAATTAGGCTGTCAGGGAAGCAGTTAGACATCAATCAGGGTGGCAGGGGAGTGGTTAGCACACATGATAAGGCTGGCAGCCAGAAGCAGTTAGGGACAATCAGGAAGGTAGGCAGGTGAGTAGTTAGGAGCCAGCAGTCCTGGATTGTGAGAGGGATGTCTGAATGCCCATTTAGGCCCGATCCTATTAGGCCTAATATGCATACTGGGGCCTGCCCCCTATTAGAATTGAGCCTAAACGGGAATTCGGACATCCCTCGAGAGGTCCTAGATTGGAGAGAGTGCAGGCTGGGCTCAGGGACACCCCCATGTGGATGAATTTTATGCACCAGGCCTCTAGTATTAATATAAATACCTGTGTAGAATCCTATCTAACTCAAATAATTTTTAACATGTAGTTCCTTTTTCATTCCCCCTCTCTCTCTCCCATTCCCTCTCCTCTCCCTCCTTCTACCTCCCCCTAGAATATCTAAAAGCAAATTCCACAAATCATGTCACATTACTTTTAACAACTTCAGACTTTTTGTCTTAAGACTAGGATATTGTCCTCTATGACCACAATATTATTAACATCCAAAAATTTTAACATTGATTTAAAATGATCTAATATAATATCTGTGGCTGACTGTTACATTAATGGCCCCTTTGAACCTCTCCTCCCACTATGCAGTCATGAAACATCAATAAAGGAACTTGCTGCAAGTAGGGACTGGATAAATATATGCTTACTGGGGCCTGCCCTCTTAGAAGGCTGATGGAACCACAGAGGAAGCCCAGTGTAGCCTCCTTGAGAATGGCAGAGCTTATGAAGAGAGGAATCCAGCCACACAGTGGTGCCTCCAGTGTAGGAGTGAGTGCTGGCAATATCAGCAGAGGAAACCCAACTAATGCACAGACTCTGAGAAACAATAAATTATTTTTTTAAGCCACCAAATTTAGGTTTGTTGCATACCAGTAGATAGTCTATACTTAAATTCACCTGATTGTTAAAATGATGTCATTCATAGCTGCTTATCAGTTTTTTATTCAAAATCCATTCCAGACTCATACGTTGAACTTAGTAATCCTGTTTCTTTAGTGTTCTTTTATTTATACTTGTCCTCTTTCATATTTTTTTGTCTTTAATGATATTGACATTTTTATTAAACAATCTGGGCCCATTGCCTTATAAAATATTATATAGTCTTGATGGGTCTGATAATTTTCATATAAACAGTTTCAGTTTAGGCTTTTTGTCAAAATATAATAGTTAATGTATACTTCACAATGTGTCATGTTAAGAAGGATTCAAAGCTTGATAACACAATTAAGGTGGTTCCCACCAGAGTTATACATTATTAAAAAAATATTTTGAGTTTGTTAATGTTCTGTTCCCCAGTTAATTTGTACCAAATGGCTATAGCACCCATTAATGATTCTTGCCTGAGTAAGTTATTTTCAGTGATTACAAAAAGGTGATTTTGTAATGCTATCATTAATTACATACATTCTTCAACATTCTTCTGAAAAATAAACTTTCCCTCCTCCTGCCCTTATCTCTCTTTTTTTGTGGATTTCTAGAAACTTTTTGCTGTTATTCAGTGTGTTAAAATTTATTGTAATCATGTTGTTCTTGATATCTAAATTTCTCAAAGATGATCAGTAAGAGCCCCTCAATGCTTCCATCCTATTTATGTACTTCCTTGCTTTCTGGTACACTAACTCACCTTGTGTACCTTCTCTCACTCTAACCTTTATCAAGCCTTTCTCCAAAGAGACTAGCTCCTTTTACTGGGAAATGATATTAGGAACCAAAAATTGTCTAGCATACTGGAGGAATCATTCTATTTATGTGTATTCTTTATTTGTTATTTATTTGCCATCCTTCTTTCTGATGTTTTGTAGTAATCTAAGGAAAAGTCACATGTTGGGTCTTTCTGAATATCATCTCTTATATAAAAGGCCTGTGGCTGTCATGCCATAATGCCATCATGACCAAATGAGCAGCGGCTCTCATGGTGGGCGAGGTGGGTGTGAGCTACTAGTAGCAGAGAGCTATGAGTAGCAGAGGTGGGGTAGCGAGCTGAGGCAAGCAGAAGTGAGTTACTCATGCACGATTTTGTGCACACCGAGCCTCTAGTTTTTTGTTTGTTTGTTTGTTTATAAATATACAGAATATTGTGGGAGAAGGGCTGGGACTAGTAAATTATAGCAGTTTTTGTATATGTTTTTATTTATTACACACCATGTTTCAAAAAGGATATGAGGTACCTTAAAATGCACAAACAAGCTGCCTCTCACAATAGTAGCTGCCTCTTCCCATAGTGCCCAGCTGGAAAGCTGCCTCTGGTAATAGCAGCTGCCAGTTGGAATATAACCCAGTCAGGCAACTGCCTTGTGCTACTTTCCAGCCTCGTAGTTGCCTGTCGTGTTACATAGCAGCATGTCATGAAATTTAGGAGACTCTAAGGGAGTATGTGTTTTTTAAATTATTTTTATTGAATTTATTGGGGTTATATTAGTTAATAAAATTATATAGGTTTAAGGTATACACTTCTATCATACATCTTCTGTATATTGTATTGTGTGTTCACTTTCCCAAGTCATATCTTATTACATCACCATTTATTCCCCTTTAGTCTCTCCTGCTTCCCCCACCCCCATTTCCTTCTGGTAATGACTACACTGATGTCTGTCTATGAGGGTTTTTGGGTGATTTTTTTTCTTAATCATTTCACCCTTTACATTTATCCTCTTTACCCCTTACTCTCTAACAGCTATGAGTCTGTTTCTATTTTGTTTGTTAATTTATTCTGTTCATGAGACTCCACATATAAGTGAATCACAAGGTACCTGGCCCCTCTGACTTGTCCAGCCCATCCAGAACAATACTCTCCAGGTCCATCCACGCCACTGCAAAAGGCAAGATATCCTTCCCTCCATAGCTGAGCAGCATTCCACTGTGTAAATGCACCACAGCTTTGTTATCCACTCTCCTATTGATGGGCACTCTGGCTGCTTCCAAATCTTGGCTATTATAAATAACTCTGCAGTGAACATTGGGATGCATACATTCTTTCAAATTAGTGTTTTGGGTTTCTTCAGATAAATTCCCAGAAGTCGAACCACAGGGTCATAAGGCAGTTCCATTTTTAATTTTTTGATGTAACGCCATACTGAGGAGTGATTGGGGCAGCAGTCGCAGCTTGCATCCATTGCCAGCAATGACTCCACTTGCACCCACAGCCAGTGCCAGAGCCTCCCCTCATACCCACTGCTGATGCTGGGCCTCCCTGCACCCAATCAC
>JAAGEH010000014.1:5031833-5047421 GCA_011751065.1 Lasiurus cinereus | reverse complement strand
GTGATTGGGTGCAGGGAGGCCCAGCATCAGCAGTGGGTATGAGGGGAGGCTCTGGCACTGGCTGTGGGTGCAAGTGGGGTCGTTGCTGGCAATGGATGCAAGCTGCGGCTGCTGCCCCAATCACTCCTCAGGAGCAGGGGGAGGTGGAGAAGCCCTGAGGGGCGTTCGGGCTGGCAGCCGCCACTTGCACCCGCTGATGGCACCAAGCAATCGCGGCCAGTGCTGGGCGCCAGCAGCAGGTGCAAGCAGCAGCTCCAGCACTGGCAGTGGGTACAAGTCGGGCCAGTGCCAGCAGCAGGTGCAAGCACCCAATGGGATTGCGTGCATGGGAGCAAAAAATTTTCAGTAATCGCCAGAGGCTTGCCCTGATGACAGAGACTGACCGCCTGCCTTGATCTGACATCCCCACTCACCTGCTGCACCATCCCGCCACCGGCCATGTTCCGTGCTCTGCCACCTGCTGCTGGTGCCTGCCATGTTCAGCCATGCCTCCTGGTGCTCAGTGCATGTCATAGCGACCAATTGTTCAATTGTTCAATTGTATGATGTTCAATCTATTTATTAGGGTTTTATATACAGAGATTTCCTATACAAACAATTGAAAAGCTACTTTTACCCCACCCTGTATATATGCATACACACATGCATATACATACACATATAGAGAAAAAGGAAAAAATCATGGCACAGCAACTGTTATAGAACACTAACAGTTAAAGAATATGAATGGGAATATAAAATTTTATGTACTTTTTCTAACTTTTTGGCAAAGATGACATTATCAGAATTTTAAAATTATCCAAAATCTCATCAACTCAGACCCTATTAATCCAGCCCCCAATATATAGCATCTTCATGTAAGTGTTGTATTCTTAAAATTATTATTCAGGATTTCTGTAGCCTTCCAGTGATTATATTTGAAATTCAATGGAAGAAAGTATTTCTTTAAAATAGATTTAAATGTCTGTCAAAAGTGAAAAACTAATAGTAAAGACTAGAGATTAATTTTTTAAATATTCAACAAATAGTGATTGCAAATTTAGTTTTTACAGAGCCAGACAGTATTCTAAGCACTGGGTTAAAACAATGAGATTTGCCAGAAAGAAGTGACCACGTACCCATGTATTCAGGGAAGGAAGCAGGTCACTGCACACTCACATGGATGGGGAAAGAACTAATCTTTCTTTAATGTGCTCCTTATACCAGTTTAATCTATTGATCTTTTGTGGGGCAAACCTATCCTCAGGCTCTGTGTAAAGGGCCATACAAATAACACATAGACTCTACCTTTTAGGAATTCAAATTTAGAGAGAGGAGATGAGGAGGGGAAAAAAGATATATTCAAAATTAATATGAATATAACAGAGAAAAATAATAAAGCTATGGGGAAAACATAAGAAAGAAAAGATTAATTCTCACTGGGAGATGTGCCATGGATACACCTTTTATTTACAGCTATGTAGACAGAAAAAGCTGTATAAAAAGGGGGGGAGGAGTCTGGAAAATGCAGATTATATTTTGAGAAAAGAGAGTAATATCATAGGGTCAAGGTGGAAGCACAGGTCAGCCACAGGTTCTCCTGCATTGCCATTCTTTGCAATCCAAGAAGCTGTAAATTTACAGACTTCTTCAGTCCCTGGAGGACTCAATTCAAGCCATCTTTACAAATTAATATGAAATCATTATTTTGTTGTCGTGCTCCACCTCCCCCCAAACCCCGCTCCTAATTCCAGGTTAAGGGTCATAAAATGTAATAATGAGATCATAAAGATTAAGCCTTGGTGATCATTTTCTTTTCTTTTCTTTTTAATATATTTTATTGATTTTTTTACAGAGAGGAAGTGAGAGGGATAGAAAGTCAGAAACATCAATGAGAGAGAGACATCGATCAGCCGCCTCCTGTACGCCCCCTACTGGAGTTGTGCCCGCAAGCAAGGTACATGCCCCCGAACGTAATCCAACCCGGGACCTTTCAGTCCTCAGGCCGACGTTCTATCCACTGAGCCAAACCAGTCACGGCCATTTTCTTTTTTAAAAAAAATTTATTGATTTTTTGTACAAAGAGGAAAGGAGAGGGATAGAGAGTTAGAAACATCAATCAGCTGCCTCCTGCACACCTCCTGCTGGGGATGTGCTCGCAATCAAGGTACATTCCCTTGACCAGAATCAAATCTGGAACCTTTCAGTCCACAGGCTGATACTTCATCCACTGAGCCAAACCGGTCAGGGCCATTTTCCTTTTTTTAATTTACTTATTTTTTTTATTGTTTAAAGTATTACATATAGTAGTACATATATCTCCCCCTTTTTTTTACCCATTGACTTTCCCCCAGCCTCCCCTAACCCTGTCGCATGCCCTCATCCCACCCCACCCCCCAGTGTCTTGTGTCCATTGGTTGTGCTTATATGCATTCATACAAGTCCTTTGGTTGCTTTCTTTCCCCTCCCTCCCCAACACTCCCCAGCCTTCCTGCTGTAATTTGACAGTCTGTTCAATGCTTTACTGCCTCTGCATCTATCTCTTTGTTCATCAGGCTATAGTGTTCTTTATTTTCCATAAATGAGTGAGATCATATAGTATTTTTCTTTTTTCTTTTTCTTGGTGATCATTTCCATAATAAAAAGTGGGCTGGAAGTCATGAAGGTGGAGCGATTAGGTGCCAGGTGTACCCACCTGCCCCTTCATGGACTTTCTGGTGGATAGGTCTCAGTAGGATGCATAGAAGGGCACCACCCAGACCCCAGCTGTTTGCTATGCCTTGTGGCAGGGAGTGGGATGCTCCTGGCCATGTTCCCAGGCTTGGGAGCCCACAGTGGAGTCATATTTTACTAGAGGATCCAATTATCATGTCTTTCTCCTTCAGTGTATGTGATCTGTGAACTTGGGTTTGAAATCAGAGAAAATTGTGATATTGCTGTTAATAAAAGCCTTGGTGGCTTTGTGTGATGTCATCACAAGATGGCCACCACAAGATGGCCACCCCACATCATCAAAAGATGATTGCCCCCATGTTGTCACAAGATGGTCGCCACAAGATGGTCACCAAAAGATGGCCAGCAGGGGAGGGCAGTTATGGGCAACCAGGCCTGCAGGGGAGGGTAGTTGGGAATGACCAGGCTGGCAGGAGAGGACAGTTGGGAACAACTGGGTCTACAGGGAATGGCAGTTGGGTATAACCAGACCAGCAGAGAAGGGCAGTTAGGGGCGACCAGGCTGGAAGGGGAGGGCAGTTGGGGGTGAGATCAGGCCTGCAAGGGAGGGCAGTTGGGGATGAAATCAGCCTGCAGGGAAGGGCAATAGGGACAAAATCAAGCCAGCAGGAGAGGGCAATTGGGGGCAACCAGGCCCACAGTGGAGGGTAGTTGGGGACAATTGGGCCAGCAGGGGAACAGTTAGGTGTCAATCAGGCCAGCAGGGGATCATTTAGGGGGTGATCATGCAGGCAGGCAGGTGATAGTTAAGAACCAGTAGTCCTAGATTGTAAAAGGGATATCTGACTGCTGGTTTAGGCCCTATCCCACAGGGACACACACACTCCCCCCGCCCCTGCTGCCCCATCTCCTGTGCATGAATTTTGTGCTCCAGGCCTCTAGTTATAACTATAATCAGTAAATTGTGCTGGAAGAGATCACAGAGAGTGTGATTGTCACAAAATCAACCCAGGATCTGGACCACCAGGGAAGTATGAGGCTTCTGGGCCCTATGTGTGAGGATGGCTCTGCCCCCGGTTTGGGGGCAGTGTGAAATTCAGTATGACTGTGCTTCAGTGGACAAGTTCTTCAGGGTTATTTCCAGAAGTATTCAATGCCTACAAGAGTCTTCAGTCTCCTGCTATTCTCTTAGCATAACCGAGTTGATGTCATATATTGGTTGGGAAAGAATATCACACTATGGCTTGTTCCTGGAACAGGCCATTGTCCTGACTTGCTCAGTCATGTTCAAGTAATTTTCATACCTGGTAGCATGTACTATTATTTTGCAGCCACCAAAAATGTGTTTTCCTTAATAAACTCCATTAATTACCAGACTGAAGTGACCAACCTCTTTCTTTGGTCTTTCCCTGCCTCTTGCTTAAGGAAGTAGATTTCAGTTTCAGTCCTTTCCCGGGGTCTATATGTATAAACAAATATGTGAGGAGGTAAGTTTTCATTTAGATTCAGGGTAGTTAGTATTTGAAAAACTTTCATCAGAGCCCACACTCCAGACATAATTGTATATGTTTCAGTCTTTTTCTCTGGGCCTAGAGAGTTTGTTATCTGACGGTTAGAAATATGAGATTTTTTCCACCTTGTGAAATAAGCAATGTTTAAGTTGTGAGTCAACTAGAAATATTTTATAAGCACCTCAACTCTTGGGGGGAAAAAAAGGGAAAGTATTTAGCAACACTTACCCCCCTAGAACTAAGGACTTTTCTTTCTTTAGTATACCCATTTTTGAAGGGTTATGCCACATGCTCTGGCTTGAAGTTAAGATGAATGAAACTTCCAGCAAATAGTTACAACTCCCTTAAACGAATCTTTCCCTCATGGTACTTAACAGAAGGCCTGATTGACTGTCAGCTGGGGTTTCATCAATCTTTCAGACTCTGCCTTTTTTTTTTTTTTTAGTTTTTTTGGTAATAAATGTTTACATATGTGAATTTGGCCTGAGACAACAGGTGTTGTCATACCCCACCTCTAAGCAAGATTGTGGACAACTGCAGTGCTCAACAACCTTTAACTTCTGGAAGTTATTGATGTATCTACTCAAATAATGTCAGAATTTTGAATGACCAAAATGGCTTAAAGCAGTTTGTAATCAAAGTTAATTCTCCTACTAAAAATCATCTTTTAAAAAGCCCTATAAACAATATAATACTTGGAGACAAGTAATAATGTTTCAATAGTGAAGCACTGAATGCTTACTGGTGGCAGGCAAAGTGTTACAGACTGAGGGATACCAAGTAGAGACTATAATGTTAGAGATATCAAGGAGTTTGTGGTCCTTGTCGAGGGGTTGGGTGGGGGGACGGAAGGGGGTGAATAAATATTTAATAATACAATTTGATAGGTATTAAGATAGAGATATGCATATAGAATTGGGGGTGGGAGGAGACCACCTCCACTGAGATAAAAGAAACTTCCTAGTAGCAAGACCAGGACTCACAAAATTGTTATTGAAGGCTGATAGTTAAAACAACTTGAGGCTCAATACTGCAGTCACTGTAAATTTATACTGTCATAGATTTGACAGATCTTATAGAAATAAAAGATCTTAATTTAAAAAGTTCTAATATCATAAATTTCATTAGGTTGAAACATCTTAAGGTCTTCCCTTTGGTATGGTGTTTGTGACCTTTTTTTTTTTTAATGTTTTATTGATTTTTTTACAGAGAGGAAGGGAGAGGGATAGAGAGAAACATCGATGAGAGAGACACCGATTCAGCTGCCTCCTGCACACCTCCTACTGGGGATGTGCCTGCAACCAAGGTACTTGCCCTAGACCGGAATGGAACCTGAAACTTTCAGTCCACAGGCCAACACTCTATCCACTGAGCAAAACCGGTCAGGGCTTGTGACCTGTTTTTAAAGGAAGTATATGAGTTTTGTTTTTAATCTAGAATAGAATTTAAAGAGGTATACTCTAGACTGAGGACTTGTGTGAAATAATCCTTTCAGAAAAGAAAGTCAGTTCCTGCCCCACAGATTCTGAAGATTTATGAAACACAATTTACAAAAACAAGCAAACTGGTAATTTTCAGGAAACAACAACTTAAGAAAGGTAGTATACAGTATATTCTACTTTCAGTTTCCACTGGTATAGTGGAAGTGTTATTAATAGAAGTGGGCAATCCCCATTCCCACTGGGTTCTAGGCGTGGAATCCCTATGACATCTTGAGAAAAAATAATTTTCTGAGACTCACACGAGAGGATGAGTGACTTTTATTTGCTTGGAATCACATCCCTGGGTTGCCAAGGTCCCAATTCTCTTAATCCAGTCCTAGAAGAAGTGCAGCTGAAGATTCACTAGAGCTAAAAGCAAAGCCAGTGTCCAGGGTTTCTATACCATGTTAGAATTGAATACAAGTTAGTACCAGGCTAGTTGCAGTCCACTAGTTCATTGTGTGTGGAGTCCACGTGGCTGTAGGCCAAGTGGCAAATGGGGAACCAAGAGAGCATGCCCCCTGCAACAAGAGTCCCAAGAGAATCAAAAGAGACAGGAGCCAAGAGAGTAAACTTCTATATTTAGGAGATTAAATATCTTAAATCTTCCCATGCTTGCAATGGCCATACCTACTCTGGCCAATGACCTGTTTCCAGGTGTGATTGATAGGCAAGTACCTTCCCTATGTCATCCAGACTTTCCTGGGCATGCGTCTATTCTCCACCCTGCCTAGAACCTTCCCCAGAGATCTGTTGGAATGGACCTATAGCTCCTAGGGAGTATTAAACTGTAACTTCCTGGCAAAGCTGCACAAATGGCATACCTACAATATTTGGCCTTCTCTTTGCTCCTTTCCTGTTATTATTAACTAGTTTAATTACATCAGGTAGAAGCAGCAAGAAAAAAGTGTTGTATTCTTTTTATTTGGGCTGTGGCAGTGTTGATGGTGATTTGGTTTTCAGAGAAAGAAGGGTTCTTGTTGATTTTCATTCAATACTTACTTGAGTAATAGTAACAGTAAACATGAATGTTTTGTTGAATTTTTCATACCTATTATATAACCCATATGTCATTGCTATTATATAATAGTGGTCCAGTGCATGAAATTTGTACATGTTAAAAGAGAATTAATTAGAAGAAATATTTTAATATCGCTGTTTACCTTTTCTCTGTAATAGAAGTGTCAGAGATGAAAGAAACTTAATAAAATGTATATGAAAATCTCCCTCCTGTCAGAGTCTGGGGCTTGCCACAGGATCCAGAGTCAAGTCCCCGCCCACCTGCACAGGCCTCAAAATGGTGCAAGACCTAGACCCAGCCAGCCCCACCACCATCAAGGGCGGGAGGCGCAGCCTCAAGTCTCCTGGCTCAACCTCAGGTCCCCCAGTAATTATATAGGATTAATGATAAAGCACATTTTAATCAAGCCTTACATAGCCATTGAACAAATTCACTACTTCCATTCTTCCAAGTTTTTTAGGCTTAGTGTAAAACAAACAAACAAAAAGTTTAAATTTACTCCAGAAAGAGAATGATGTCAAAACACTGTACCCCATTTAGATGTGAATTCAGTTAGGTTTCACAGATATATTAAAGATACCTAATTTACTTCTATGTTAAAATTCTTAAGATCTAAAATAATGTTCAGCTTTTAGAAGAATCTGTGCACAGCAAACTCTGCAACCTTGCCCAGAGAGAAAAAGAAACAATGGCTTTAAAATTAATCAAACCAGATATCACAAATAATACTTTTTTCGGCACAAAATTAAATAGAAGTCCCAAACATAAATACTCAACCACATTGACCTAGAGATCAATGCTGCTCCTGCACATTTCTCTGTATTAGATAGAAAGCACAAGTGTTGGCTACTTCCTCTATAAAAGGCCTGGTATCTGTTGTTACAGGATATAACCACACCCTGTACTTACAAAAGAAGCCACAGTGTGTCTCAGGAGCAAAGTGGTAATCTGGGCCAAACAGTGTCTTGGTGCTTCTTACAGTATGTATGTTCCAGGCCAAATCACTTTTTTACTTACTCATTTCATTACCTTAAAAAGAGATAGTAGTAGTTTAATTCACAGCAAGTGCCTTAAATATAACTCCTGAGAATTTCCTGAGAAAAGTACAAGTTCTCCTGGAACTGTTATAGGCAATTAGATAGACATAAGCAGAGTAAGGACAATGGCCAGGTACAGAGACTTACCAGACAGAAAGCCCTATATGTCCAGCAAGGGGGAGAACTGGCGAAACAAGAACCTGTCTTCCTCTAGCTTACCACAGGTTTGGACCCCTGATCTTTCTTATCCCTGGTCATGCAGTTTAGACCCCCTGACCTTTTCCTCCCTGAAGATAATATCTAGGCCTCAGTTGTATTTCAGCTCCAAACCCGGAAAAGCAGCAAAACCAAACAAATGACACCATGGCAGTCTCAGGAACAGCTGCATTGACTAATGACCCCCTGCCCTGGGTATGACCCAACAGTGGAGACCACAACCCTCAAAGAATACACCTGGAAAGCTGAGGAACATTCTACTGAGACTCTCCCCTAAGATTTCTACCTGCATGAGAGATAAATATGCTCAGGATGAAGACCCAGGGCACGCTCTCCCCAAGGGGAGCACACCTTCACTATTCCTTGTCCCTTTCTTCCCTCTAAGGAATGCCATGAAACTTGCAACCAGAGGAGCAATGGGCAGCAACAGCTCCTCCCAGCTAACCCCCTGAACCTGTTTTCAAGGTCCCCTTTTCTCTGACTTATCAGTGAGCCAAAGCAGCCTGCCTAGGCTCTCCTGTTACTTCTATGCCCTTCCTTATTTCACTGTCCTAAGTCTATTTTTGCTGCTGCCAATAAAGTCTTACTTTGCTACATTTTGTCTCTTGATTTAAATATTTCCTTAAAGAAGACAAGAACTGAGGTCTTGTCATTTCACTAGTAACAGAACTAGTCCACTAACAGAATTCTTCTAACATAAAATTATGGACTGCTAAGAAGATGCCTTGGAAGGATTAGGGAATTTATATATTTGAAACTTTGGGAAAAGTTTTGGTGTTAGGACTGTATAGCAATATAATCCTTAACAGTCATTTGTAAGCTTCCTGACAAAGGAGGACAAAGACTAGGAAAAACTTGCTGGACACCAGGAGTCAGACCATATAAGGAATTGAAACTGTCCCAAAGACATCTGATCGCACATCTGCATTTCATCTGCTTCCACACCCACCAGCTCAGCCCCCCAGACCCACTGATGACAAGAGCTTCCAGCCAACGGCTGCATATAAGGATAACACTCCAACTCCTGGGTGCTGCCCTCATCAACCCACTGTCTCCTTGGCTCAGTGCTGTGCACCCTTCCCCTTGGATATCCCCTCCCCCATCCCCTTTCCTTAAATAAATTTAGTTTTTATTTATCCACCGTCTGAGATGGCTATCCACATTGACCTTTCATTTGGACTTGCTCCCTGCCCCGTGTTGGGCGTGTGCTGGAAGCAACCAATTCATGTTTGCTTGCCAACAGAACAACAAAAACACAGCAAATGCAGATATCATGTGAATGCATCTGATTGAGCCTAAATTATTGTTGACCTGAGTTTGAATTCCCTCTGCATCAATTGATGTGTCTCTTTCACATTGATGTTTCTCTCCCCCTCCCCCTTCCACATACCTTTCCACACTCTCTGGAAAAAAAAAATCAATGGAAAAAATATCCTTGCATGAGGATTAAAAAAGATAAAAGACACTTGCTTCAGAACTATCTTTTCACAGTATAATCTGTCACCACAGTGAGGAAAAGACCACATACAAGAAGACACCACAAACAAAATCCCTGCTACTACTATTATCTCAACAACCAAATGACTCCAATCTACATCCCCAAAACAGATGCTCTCCACACTGCTTCTCAATATGGACAAAAAAATAGGTCATGGTCCCTGGGGTCTCTGCTAACACTTCAGGAAATGGAAGAAATTTCCATCCCTTTGCTTGCCAACAGAAGCAGCAAAAAAACAGCTGGAATCTAACTATAAGGAGCCTGGGAAATCATCTTATGCTCCTTCAATCTCTTCATTCTGGAAGTCACATCAAAAAGAGAATAATAGATAGTTAGCATCAGTCGATCAGATCCATATCTGTCCACTTTTTTGTTCAGGATCTACCTCCCAATACTTAAACTTCCAAATCAGAATGTCACTACCAATGACAGATGGACATTTGAAATAATCCAATTTATCCCTAGGAAACATGTCCCTTCAATTTTTAATAGTTTAAAATATTTTAATTTTGCTTTCTCAGGTTATAGTTTGGCTGTATAGAATTCTAGATTGATCATGGTTTTACATAATAACATTGAAACTATTATTTCACTGTTTTGTGGCATTGATTGTACCTTCTAAGAAACCTGTTGCCTTTATAACTTCTAATCATCCCTCCTTTGTAACTTACCTGGCATTTCTCTCTGGTGAACTAAGTAGCTCTCTTCTTATTTGATATTCTGCAATTTTGCTGTGTTTTTTCTAGGTGTAATTTATTTTTCTCTTTCCTGAGAGATCTTGGTGTACTCTTTCAACCTGAGAACTGTCTTCAATTCTAAGAAGTTCTGAGCCATTATCTTGTTTAATATACCTTCTATTTTTCCTGAAATTTTATCACCATATGTAGATTTTTAAATTTATCCTCTATTGATGTAAGCATCTTTTTAAGTATTTTCATCTCTTAATTTATGTTGAATTTTATTCTGTCTCTTTTTCAACTATTTTTTAATTCACTTTTTTTTATTCAAAGAATACATTGTTCACTCTTTAAGTTATACTTTTAAAATTTCAGATTCTGCAAGTTTTTCTGGTCTCAAAACATTCTTTTTTTGTTTGTTTTCAAATCTGTTCTTTTTTATATAGCTACATTATGCACCCAAATTCTCCTATTTAATGTATTCTCTGATTCTTTCATTTCACTTGTTTCTGCCTCTTTGTCATTTTTAACTATTCATGGAAAGAAGCTCATTTCCCAGGGGAAGCCAATGCTCTTTGAGATGTTGGAGAATCCTACAGAGCAACTTGTGGGTTTCACTAATCTAGCATAACTTTGTGTGAATTCTTTGCCTTGGTGCCTTGAGTCGATTGGGGAGTCCAGCTCCAGCCTTTGCAGACACAGAGACCCTGTCAGGTCTTCACATCTTATCCAATTCACTGACCTGAGTTTGAATTCCCTCTGCATCGATTTGCCTGAAGCTTCCACTTTCTTTGGAGTTCAAGTATACAGTTAAGGGTTGGGTAGGGGAGTATTGCTGTTATATTTGTAATTTTTATATATTGATGCTTGAGAAGGATTCCCCATATCAGATATGCTTTGTCTGTCAGCAATCAAAAGTAGTCTGTCAATGACATGTTTGTCTTCTATATGGTGAAGAAGAAGAAAAGGGCAATTTTAACATCCCTATGGAACTTGATGAGCCAGAATCATTAGCAATAAACCTCTTTAGATGATCAAACTTGTCAATTCATAGATAGGAGATGGATGTTATCTGGAGAAAAAGGAGAAAGATCCCCATTACAACTTATTTCCCCTGAATACACTCCCAGTTGTTACCAGAAAAGTCTTATTTAGGAAGAAAAAATAAAATATCTATTTCAAGTACCTTTGAAGCTAGAATGTGGATGCCATACTATCTTGCAGTAAGAAAAATTATTCCTTTTTATTATGTAACCAAGGTCTTTGTTATACAAAAATTTTATGAGAATAAGCCCAATTGTGGAAATTCCCAATACTTTAAAAACACATTTGTCACATGGAAAACCCTTTCAGCATCTTGTCATGCTTCAGCACTCCACCTCAGTCCCCTCTCCAGCTCCCCAGTCACCACAAAGGTGACCAACTAACTACATGCAAAGTTGCTTCATCACAGAGGTCACAGAGCCTTGTCCACCCAGCCCCCAAGTGACAACTAATCAAGACAAAGCAAGCAACCACATTGTGTAATGAGTAAGCGTACTCTTTACAGGAGCAACTGCATTGAGACTTTAGAAGGGACTTTAGGATCCCTTCTACCAGTTAGAGGGAAGGTTGAAACTTTTTGAGTCCTCCTTCTTTTAAAAGAGGGAACTAGAAATGTCTATTAGAGGTCACATGGAGGAAGAGCTCCCACAGG
The DNA here is from genome assembly GCA_011751065.1 of Lasiurus cinereus. Lineage (NCBI taxonomy): Eukaryota > Metazoa > Chordata > Mammalia > Chiroptera > Vespertilionidae > Lasiurus > Lasiurus cinereus. The sequence continues at coordinate 5,035,632 of JAAGEH010000014.1, read as the reverse complement.
AACCAGTTCTTAGTTTTATATAAAAATTACCCTAAAGTCCCTCCTACCAGTTAGTCATAAGTATGTAGTAAGTTATCTATTAAGATTTTGATTTATAGAGATCAATCACAGGACTTGTATGCATGCATATAAGCCTAACCAATGGACACAGACAACAGGGGGGTGAGGGCATGAGTGGAGCAGTGTGTGTGAGGGGGGCAATGGAGGAATAAGGACACATATGTAATACCTTAATCAATAAAGAAAAAATTAAAATAAAAAAGATTTTTACTTATAAGGGATTTTTTTCTCCTTTATTTTCTATTCTGATTTTATTTGGATAAGGCTGTTTTACTTTTTGTAGATGCTAACCCACTGTCTCTTCCTCAATCTTTTAAAAATGCAATGTGGGTACCAAGTAAAACAGTAAGGATATCAGAGGAACTGGATTACTCTTAAAAAAATTAGTTTCTTTGTTTTGATTTCAGTAAGTTTCAGGCCCATGACAGGTGTGCTGAGATGCTCCAGTAAAACGTTAGCAAATGTAGTTTAGCTATTCTTACATAATATTAAGGAAACCACCACTAATTCTAATGCGTTTACAATTAAAATGCAACATTTGTTGTTGTTGTTCTTTCTTTTAATTTCAACTACTCCATAAAGGAAGAAGTAGTTTTTCAGAGAAAATGCTTTGTTTTAACTGAGGGCTGAGCACCAGGAATTTTTTTGTAAAATATCTTCCTGTATCTTTAGATGAAGCTATGAAGCAACTTCCTTCCTCTATTGTGGGACAACACACTAGGACTTTAAAAAGGGCCATTTGCAGGTGTTTTTGAGTAAAAATATGTGTTCTTTTTGAAAAATGCAATTTGAACATATGTCTCAACCAAGGTATATTTCTGCTGCTTTAGAAAAAATTTCCCCTAAGTGGACTTAACTGTTCTATGACTACACTCAATTTTGTTTTCTTGAAATGTGTGCATGTGATTAAGATTTCTCTATAGATATCAATCATAGCTGAATCTCCTACCTGGTTATTGATTCAAACTATACAGAAATCCCTAGATTGGGTTTGGCTACACTTAACATATAGACTCAGAGATGGCTCTAGACAAAGAAAGAAAAACGATCACATGCCAAACACTAACCTAGGTCCTGGGGTCACTGTTGTGGTCTCACATTTGGTCTCAAGAAGCCTCCCTTACAGTGAGAGAGACCAAAAATAAGTAAGTAAACAAAGGACACACCATACACACACACCATATTCAGAAATGTCAAATAGCTCTAAGATCAATGAAGAGCAAACACGTGATGTAATGGTGAGAAGGTAGGTGGAAGTAAAGAGCTATTTAAATTGGATAACCAGGGAAAGGCTTTCTGAAGAGGTTCTATTTTGCTGAGATCTGACTATCATGAAGCCAGTCATGAAAAATCAAGGGAGGAGCCAAGAAAATCACAGAGCCTGAGCCCTGAAGCAAAAGCAGGTTTGGAGCACTGAGCAACAGCAAGAAGACTATGTGAATAAAGTATGTGAGGGAGAAAATGGTTGCAAATGGAGTTTGGACAGGTGGCTACAAAACCATGTAGTATTTTGAACATCTCAGCATACACTTTGAATTTGATTTTTTAAATTTACTTTTAAAGCAGGTTCTTTAACATTTCTTGAAATACTGGTTTGGTGGTAACAAACTCCTTTAGCTTTTCCTTGTCTGGGAAACTCTTTATTACTCCTCCAATTTTAAATGATAGCCTTGCTGAATAAATTAGTCTTAGCTATAGGTCTTCTTTTCTTCTCCTTTTTTAAAAATTTAATTTTCCCATCACCATTTATCCCTTCTATGACTTCCCTCCCTCCATCCCCACACTATTGTCCATGTCCATGATTTTATTTTATTTATTTTTTAAAAAATACATTTGTATTGATTTCAGAGAGAATGGGAGAGAGAGAGAGAAGGAGAGAGAGAGAGAAAGAGAGATATAGAGAGAAAGGTAGAAACATCAATGATGAGAGAGAACTATTGATGAGTTGTCTCCTGCATATCCTCCATTGGGAATTGAACTTGTAACCCCAGGCATTTACTCTGACTTGGAATTGAACCATGACCTCCTGGTTCCTGGGTACAATTTTAAATGTGACAGGGAGTCACTTGGGGGTTTTAAGTAAAGGTTTCCTTGATTGTATTTATATGATTCCAATATAAATTCGGACCAACTATATAATCTTTTCGCTTTTGCATATTCTTCATATTATTTATTATAACACGTGTTTATTTTTTGTGAGATTTTGTTTTTGTTTTTCTTATGTATATCTGCCTCCTGATTGTAAGCTCCAAGAGAGTAGGAAAGTGACTATTTTGTTTACTCTTGAATATCCAGAAGAGAACTAAGAGTCTAGCACATACATGGTGGGTGCTCAATATATGTTAGTTGAATAAATGACAGAATTAAATGTTGATTTTCAATTTTTTTAAGGTAAAAGAATCCTTTCCATGTAACGAGTAGTAGACAGTAGCACCAGGTGAATCAAAACATATTTTTGTGTACTTTTCAATATTTGATAGCAGTGTACTTGTTTCTAGTAAAACATAGAGAACCCAGAGAATAAAATAATATTTCTAACACAGAAAGAAAAGGAGCTCCACAGGTAGGATTTTAATAGCGACTATTTTATGTGGTAGGAGCTCCATAATGATTTTGGTCATAAGCTGCAGTGCAGTGGATTGAACAAACTATACTACATTAGCAAGGAAAAAAACTGAAAGGGTTTTATGGTCATTTCCTTTAAGTAATTCTGCCCTGAATAGAGAACCATTACAGTCTAAAACTTGGAAACAAAACCACAGTAGTTTTGTTCAAGGAGAGACACTTTCTGCTCTAAAGATATTTAGAATCCTTTCAGAGAATCAAACCTGTGTATGTCTTCCTAGAAAGAGAGCATTATAGAACCCATTTTCACCACCACTGCCCAGCCTCTCTCTTCAAGTGGCTACACGATGACTCCATCCAAACTTTCAGTCTTGTTTTGTTTGTTTTTATTGATTTCAAAAAGAGGAAGGGAGAGGGAGGGGGAGACAGAAACATCTCTGAGAGAGAAACATTGATCTACTGCCTCCTGCACACCCCCTACTGGGGATTGAGCTGGCAACCCAGGTATGTGAAACCAGGAATTGGACTAGCAACCTCCTGGAGCACAGGACAATGCTCAACTGAGCCATACAGGCCAGGCCAAACCTCCAATCTACATGTGTGTTTGTCTGTGTGTTTCAGGATGGCACATGCTTTTTCAGTTTCTTATTTTTAAGTAACACCAGCCACCAATTCATATTTGAATTTGCCAAGGGTGACCACTAAAACAAATAGAAGAATATGCCATAAGCATATCTCTTTTATAGTTTCAAAAATATATCTCATTACTTAAAATTCTCTTAGAATCACAGCATTCCATTTGTCCATTAGAATCAATATAAATTCAGTGGAAAAGGTAATATAGTTTTATTTATTCACATATTCTCAGATTGTAAATAATCACCTAATATCATAATGGCAGAGCCTTCCCTGAAAGCAAGTTTAACTATGGAGCAGAGAGTATGTCTGGAATAAAAAGGAGTTTGAAGTCAGGCAAGATGGGATTTCTGTTCCCTCACAATGTTCCTGGTACCACCTCTGATTAGAAGTTACACTTCTTCCTAGAAATAGCATCATGATACTTGAATTACTCAGGAGCAGAGGTAAATAATATAAATGCTAAGAAAGAAAGAAAGAAAGAAAGAAAGAAAGAAAGAAAGAAAGAAAGAAAGAAAGAAAGAAAGAAAGAAAGAAA